>VXBB01025247.1:103227-151406 GCA_013399915.1 Illadopsis cleaveri | reverse complement strand
CGCCTTTGTTCCGCGGTCCAGGGCCCAGGCGGATGCGCGGCGGGGCTGCGGGCTGGCTGCGGGCACAAATCTGGGCGTGACGCGACTGCGGCCGGTCCTGCTTGGCAAAGCAGCGAAAGTGCTTCGTCAGTCGGCCGTAGCACCACTCCTGCGGCTGGCCGGCTGCTTGGGAAGTGACCTCCTGGGCGAGGCAGATAGCCACTCTGAAACAGAACAAGAGCGCCAAAACCCCGGATAAAGGGGAAAAAATATCACCACCCTCAATCGACCTGTAAAAAGCGTCGTTTCTTGGTTAATTAGGGAGTTCCTGTAGTTGACAAACGAAGATGTGGGCCTTGCCGTGCATTTGTTTAGTTGTTAAAGCCTGGTGGCCGTGCTGCTGGCGCTCGGAACCGCATCAAATGCTGCATGAAATACTGCAGCTAAGCTGAGACTCTGGCTTGAGTGTCTTTGTTACTCATGCTGCTGTAACTGACTATTTATTTCGAAAATGACTTGTCAACAAATCTGTTGCTAAATAGGCTCTTACTGTCACAGAATGCAGCCTAATGAACAGTTACAAAATACAGCCAGGTTTCTTCAATAATGCAGGCTTTTACTAGTAAACAAGTCCCTGCAGTCTGTAAATGGCTACCTGCCTGCCAGCGTGAGCTTGCAAAATTCTACTATTAAGCTTCTGGATCACTACTCCTAATGTGCTGGTGGTTCTGTTCCTATGTATATCAAATCCTAATGAAGTCATACTTCATATTGCATTATTTAACATGTCAGCAGAGACTGTTTAACATCCTGGTATATGCCTTGCAGTTACTGCACACAGAGGGAAACATCGAGAAGGTTCTTTCATTCACTGTCTGTTCATTGTAAACTTAAGATGCTGCTTAAAAATACCCCATCGTTGTTTATTTTTTACCTATTTCCAGATTATCCTCCTCTTTCCCCTTCCAAAGATTGAGACTTCTTTTTCAGTAGGGTTAATTATTTTCTCAAAGAGAACAAAAGAACAGCTGTCTTTATGAATTCATGAAGCAGTGTTTAGTAAGATTTAAAGGAAATAATTTCATATTAATGCAGATGATTCCTGCATTTTTGCTGTGCTTGGATCATGAGAATGGTTATCCCTAGTTCAGGTTGCAAGTAATAAAGATAGTGGTGACCAGTTATCTCCAGGCTCATGGCATTGATATTGTTATATATGTATGCATAAAAAGAAATTGAGAGACTCGTTACATGTTTTGAAAGCCAAATACTAATTTATGATGCTCAGAGGCTATTTCTGTCCCTGTCTTCTGGTTTAATAGCAGTTATTTGGGCAGACTCGATTTTATGAATGACAGCCAAGTGTTCAGACTTCAGATCTGCCACCTCCAGCAGCATATGGAGAGCTCTGACACTACTGTTATTATTGAATCTTGTCCATGGACTACATAGCATGAAGTAGATTATTGATTACAAGTATGATAAAGCAGAAGCCTTATTTCTGCATAATGAAAGCTGCTTTCTGGTATCACCAGCTCCCCAGCCTGCCAGCTGCTCTCATACGGGTTCCTGTGCTCTCGAGTGCTGTGTTGTTCAGTGACCAGGCTTCTGGTGCTTAGGGCCACAAATGTGACAGCCTGAGGCTGTATCTCCTTAGGGCTGGATGAAATCAGAGCAGGACAGAGTCTGCTGTAATGTGTCCAGTCAGAGTGTGTCCCCCAACAGGGAGTAACCTTCTGCACTGAAATCACTGCATTGCAGCAGGACTGCCTGCATCCCCAGCAATTACATCATCTGTGATGCACTGGCTCTGCTAATGCCTGAGTGCTTCCCATGGCTTGGCTTTTTGTTCTGTCAAGAGATTTTCTTTTTTGTTCAGAGATTTAATTTCCAAGTCGTTTTCAAAGTAGATGTCTGAAAATACAAAGCCACCTTTGAAAGAAAAAAGCAGCTGTTTAACATTCTCACTGAAGCATCGTTGTCCTGGCAACATGTCTCTGCAAATAAATGTACATTCTGTATTGCAGATTTCTCTCTCAGAATGTGAATTATCATTCATTTACCATAATGTTTTATTATTTTTATAGCAACCTAAATCTTAGTGGAGTTTTGTTTAAAGACAATGAACCCATTCTGCTTCTGAGAGATATTGCAAAGCTATATTTTGACCTAATTTAGTTAATTAACTTGGTGTGGAGCTTAAAGATTAGAGAATAGTCTGGTAATAGCAGAAGGTGGTTGAGAAGGAGTGGCAGATGTTAGAAATTAAGTATTTCTTGCATACTGTATTTTTTTGCAGAGGATGTGGGAGATGAAGGAGAAGAGGAAAAAGAGTTCATTTCCTACAGTATCAGCACTGACATTCATTATGGAATAAAGTCAAACAGGTGAATTAGTAAAATAGATTGTAACATTTCTACTCATATATATGTAAAACCTGCACAAGCAGATTTACCTACTTTACCTACAAATTTACTTCAATTTACCTAGTGCTTTCAGGCAGTGTTTTTATTCAAGTGGGACAATAGCTTTTCAAGGCTATTTTTATCAAAGACTCTGATAAAAAAAGGGTGTGTCACGAGGCTGAAAGGAGTGGACCTAGGACTTCTAGCTCTGGGATTAAAGAAACAAAGTTTTATTAATTTTGGCATACATGCAGCTGTAACATCCACAACTTGCGTTCAATATTCTTTGGTTATGTCTGGCTCTTACATATTTGTCACTTATCTTGACGCATATTTGACTCTGAAGCTTTGTAAAATGTGTTTTTTCTTTAGTGTGCCCCTACTTCAGAGTCCTTTTTGATAGCTCAGCTTGCTTGTTGCTGAACTGTAAAGATGTATTTATTTGGAAGACTATGAAGTATGATGATTACCATTTTACTCCTAAACTTGCAGTCAGATTTAAGCCACTGTGTCACTTAAGTTGTAAGTTTTTAAGTTTTAAGATTGGTTAGTAACTCTGTTCTCTGTTCCATAGCCTGGCGTTCATTAAACGTACAGCAGTTATCGATGCCGACAAACCAGTGTCTTCCCAGCTCAGGGTGCTCACTCTCAGTGAAGATTCTCCATATGAAACATTGCACTCTTTCATTAGCAATGCTGTTGCTCCTTTTTTCAAGTCCTATATCCGAGAATCTGGCAAAGCAGACAGGTAATTCAGCATAAGTACTGCATTTCTGTGCTAATGAGCTAAAGTAAATGTTTAATGATTAAAAAAAAATAACAAACAACAGTGACTCTTCAAGGTGAATCACATGAATTGTTTAAGCACATAGTTGAGTATGATGCTGTTGCTGACTCTGGGGAGGCAGTTCAGGTGTGAATGTGTTATGTACAGTTTTTGGTTTGCCTTCTTATATGGAAACGTCTGTGCTTTTTCAGGGATGGAGATAAGATGGCTCCTTCAGTTGAGAAAAAGATTGCAGAGCTTGAAATGGGCCTCTTGCATTTGCAACAGAATATTGAAATTCCAGAGATCAGTCTGCCAATTCATGCCACCATTACTAACGTTGCCAAGCAGTGTTACGAACGTGGAGAAAAACCAAAAGTTACAGATTTTGGTGAGAAGGCTGAGGATCCATTGTTCCTTAATCAGTTACAGTCTGGAGTCAACCGCTGGATTAGAGAAATACAGAAGGTAACCAAATAAAGAACAGGGGAAAAAAAGCAACTAAGAACTTCTCTATGTAGTACTGTGTATCTTCTTCACAGTTTAACTGGTAAAATGCTGCTTAGTGCAGGTTTATCTGAAGATCTGAGACCAGGTTTTTGAGTCATCAGATATTGGTCTAAACTAGGCTAAGCCTAGTCTAAATTTAGAATCTAGTCAAAATTGTTCTACAAATAACCAAGGGTGTGACTATGTTATACATACCGTAATAGACTCAAGTAACTGGCAGTAACCCTGTGAATTTTGTAACTGTTCTTCAAATCTTTACAGCAGATTGAGAGGAACACATCTGATTGGCCTGTTTTGTTATTTGCCCTCCATGCATCCACAACCACTTCACAATGGTTGCTCCAGCCCTATCTTGTAATCTCATACTTCTGCCTGTTACTTCTCAGAAGAACTGCTATTCAAACACAGCACCAGAGATACTAGTCTGGCTTTTTTGCCCCTGTGTGCACAGGAAACACCTATTGCTCATGAACACTGTTGTCTTTTCTTATTTAAGAGCATAAAACATTTGTTATCTTGCCTGGCTCATCTGCCTTTAACCCCAATACAGACACTCAGGAAAGCCGACAGGTGACATTTTTAGGCTGTGCTGAAGATTATTACATGAGGGTCCTAAAACCAACCTTTAGGATCTCTGGAATTATACTTATCACGTGTTGCATGCAATTCCTACAGTTTTCAAAGAATAAGTGCCAAAACTGTCTGAGGTTGGATTATTAAAGCCTGACAGTTGTTGTGTGTTTCAATTATGTTTAGTTATAGCAAATTTTTACAGTTAAAGTGTATAAATTAAATGCTTTTCTCTCTCCCTTCTCTTTCTCTCCGTTACTTTGAAGGTGACCAAATTAGATCGAGATCCTGCATCAGGCACTGCATTACAGGAGATAAGCTTCTGGTTAAATTTGGAAAGGGCTCTGTACCGCATTCAGGAAAAACGTGAAAGTCCAGAAGTTCTGCTAACTCTGGACATTCTGAAACATGGCAAACGTTTTCATGCAACTGTCAGCTTTGATACTGACACAGGTAAAATATCTGTTCAATAACATTTTTCTCAAATGTTCTACATAACTTAAACTGTTGCAAAACTTGAACTTTTTGGAACAAAGAACAATGCTGTTTAGAAGAACCTTGGACTAGTTACACATAGAGATTTTGGTCAATGAAATGAAAAGTTATATTTAAAATCTTTTCCATTTAGGTCTGAAACAGGCACTGGAAACCGTGAATGATTATAATCCACTGATGAAAGACTTTCCTCTGAATGACTTGCTGTCTGCTACAGAGTTGGACAAAATCAGGCAGGCCCTTGTTGCAATATTTACCCATTTGAGAAAAATCAGGAACACAAAATACCCAATCCAAAGGGCATTACGTTTAGTGGAGGCTATTTCAAGAGATCTGAGCTCTCAGCTGCTTAAAGTGTTGGGAACCAGAAAACTGATGCATGTGGCTTATGAAGAATTTGAAAAGGTATGTTCATGGCGTTGTGAAACCGGTTGCTGTATTTTTGCGTTGGACAGTGACTTTCAGGAAACATTTAATTTGGAAGCTAAAGTTCCTGTTCTAAAACTTCTTTAGGTAATGGTTGCATGCTTTGAAGTATTCCAAACCTGGGATGATGAATATGAGAAACTACAGGTTCTGCTGAGAGATATTGTGAAGAGAAAAAGGGAAGAGAACCTGAAGATGGTGTGGCGCATCAATCCTGCTCACAGGAAACTCCAGAGTCGTCTTGACCAAATGAGGAAATTCAGGCGTCAGCATGAGCAGCTGAGAGCAGTCATTGTGAGAGTCTTGCGACCTCAGGTAATTTTGGTTGTTCCCAAACAGAAAATCTGTGTGGCTTCCTCAGGAGTGTTACTATCACTTGAAGTTACCAATACAAATGTAATGTAACATTCAGTTTACATGTTTCAGTTTTTAGTGAACCCTTGCTAATTGGTTTAGCCTTAATTCTGACTTACATTGCATAATACATGCTCCTGTTAATAAACTCACCAAGTCTAGACAAAACACAGAGGAGATTAATAAGTGTTTAAATCCTTGAATTTGGCTAAACCACAGTGGAAAATGAGATTATGCTGCACAGTAGTGGAAGTTTCTAAAGTAACTGTGTTGCCCTGTTCCTACTGGAAGTTAATTCTGAAGCATAACTGAACGTTTGTCAAGAATTTATCACTGATTGGTAGGGGGCTTGTGCAATGTTTTTTAGAACCAACTGCATTTTGCTACTTCCAGGGAAATTTTGAAGTCTCCAACTCACTAAACTGTGATTCTAATGTAGGTAACAGCTGTTGCCCAGCAAAATCAAGGAGAAGTACCTGAACCACAGGATATGAAAGTAGCAGAAGTCCTTTTTGATGCTGCAGATGCTAATGCAATTGAAGAAGTCAATCTTGCTTATGAGAATGTTAAGGAAGTAGATGGATTAGATGTTTCCAAAGAAGGTACAGAAGCCTGGGAGGCGGCAATGAAGCGCTATGATGAAAGAATTGATAGAGTTGAAACGAGGATAACAGCCCGTTTGAGAGACCAGCTGGGTACAGCAAAGAATGCCAATGAAATGTTCAGAATCTTCTCCCGCTTTAATGCCCTGTTTGTCAGACCTCACATTCGCGGTGCCATTCGTGAATACCAAACGCAATTGATCCAGCGTGTGAAAGATGATATTGAGTCCCTTCATGACAAGTTCAAGGTACAATACCCACAGAGTCAGGCGTGTAAAATGAGTCACGTTCGTGACTTGCCTCCTGTGTCTGGGTCTATAATCTGGGCAAAACAGATTGACAGGCAGCTCACCGCTTACATGAAGCGTGTGGAGGATGTCCTTGGCAAAGGCTGGGAGAACCATGTGGAAGGTCAGAAGCTAAAGCAGGATGGAGACAGCTTTCGAATGAAGCTCAACACTCAGGAGATCTTTGATGACTGGGCAAGAAAAGTTCAGCAACGCAACCTTGGTGTGTCTGGCCGCATTTTCACCATTGAAAGCACTCGTGTTCGAGGTCGAACTGGAAATGTCCTGAAACTGAAAGTCAATTTTCTCCCAGAAATAATTACACTTTCAAAAGAAGTCCGAAACCTGAAGTGGCTTGGTTTCCGTGTCCCTCTGGCAATTGTCAACAAAGCTCACCAAGCAAACCAGCTCTATCCATTTGCTATTTCTCTCATCGAAAGTGTCCGCACATACGAGCGAACGTGTGAGAAAGTAGAAGAGCGTAATACAATCTCACTGCTGGTCGCTGGCTTGAAGAAAGAGGTGCAGGCCTTGATTGCAGAGGGAATTGCACTCGTGTGGGAATCATACAAACTTGATCCATACGTACAGCGCTTGGCTGAGACTGTCTTCAGTTTCCAGGAAAAGGTTTGTGTTATCTGTCAAAATCTGCAAAAGTTTTACATTTATAATTCAGTGTTGTGTGGTTATCCGAAAATGTTATTGGATAGCTGAGAACCAGTTCTGCAGCTCTTGGGTTAAGTAGCTGATTGAGTCAGCACGAATTGGCCAACTGGATGGATCTTTTAGTAGTGCTAAAATTGCTGTTAGCAGTACTATTTTTATTTGATATTGCTAAAATTGATGGATTGCTGCATCCAAGTGAAGATATGTGATTAACCATTACTGAATAATTGTTGTTTTCTTGATCTAACCTGTGAAACTAAACAACCCCTTTTTTCCTAAACTATCTTAGGTGGATGATCTGCTCATTATTGAAGAAAAGATAGACCTGGAAGTGAGATCACTAGAAACATGCATGTACGATCACAAGACTTTCTCCGAAATCTTGAACAGAGTTCAGAAAGCTGTGGATGATTTAAATCTTCATTCATACTCAAATTTGCCAATCTGGGTCAATAAGTTGGATATGGAGGTAGGTTTGAGATCGAGGAGTAGTATATGTTTAGAGGTAACATTTTATTCAGGTGTAAAATATATTTTGATTATCATCTTTGTAGTCACCCAGGGTGTCTTCTGTTTATAGTCACACCAGAGACTAAATTCTCACTCCCTGAAAATTACGGTGCATTTTTGGTATGCAGAAGATGCAAGATCTGTGTGGGGGTTTTTTGCTGTTGGCTTTTGGGATCAGTTTATTCAAGGGAAGTTTTGTCTTTGGAAGAAAAAAGTTTGATACAATTTGATGGGCTAAAGGGTGCTGGCAAGCAAGGGAGATGGTGTGGAAATTTGCTGTCCTGGTAGCAAAGACTTGCTGCCATCATATTGTTTGCCTCTGCCTGTTAAGTTTCAGGCTATTGGTCACTAGGCCACCTTCAATACAGGTAAAATTGTTTAATTACATTGAAGTCCATGAGGACCAGGAGAAGCTTTGAATTATATTCAGTGCAAATTTACCAGAACTCCTAAACCTCTTTAATCATGGAATGGTTTGGGTTGGTAAAGACCATAAAGATCATCTAGTTGCAGCCCCTGTGCCATGGGCAGTGATTCTGTAGCTCAGAGCCCCATCCAGCTTGGCCTGGAACACTTCCAGGGATGAGGCATCCATAACTTCTCTGGGCAACCTAGGTGTCTCACCACCCTAATACCTAATCTAAACTTCCTTTCTTTCAATTCAAAGCCGTTATTCCCTGTCCTAGTAAACAGTCCCTCCAGTTCTTGTAAGTCCCTTCTGGTGCTGGAATGGCTTAGTAAAGGAGCACTTAGTTCTTTGAGGTGCTGTAGTGCCTGTCAGAATATATTGATAATGGAGATCTTCATGCAGTGAATATGCAGGTTTTTCCTCCAATGTGCCTCATTTTCTTTAGATTGAAAGAATCCTGGGTGTTCGTTTGCAAGCTGGACTGAGGGCCTGGACCCAAGTTCTTCTGGGACAAGCAGATGACAAAGCAGAAGTTGACATGGATACAGATGCTCCTCAAGTGAGCCATAAGCCTGGTGGTGAACCCAAGATCAAAGTAAGTTTTCCTGTGGGTTTTTTTCACTTTAGATTTTGTTGGTTGGATTTTTTTCTTATTGTCAATTAACTAATGCAGAAATTAATTCTGAGGCTTATATGGGAGACAAATATTTCTTCTCCATCTGTTTTTGGAGAAATATTTTCCTCTTTCCATTTAAATGCAAGTTGATTTTTGAAAAGCGCTTCTTGAAGTCCAGAATTATTATCTATATGTGGCATTATCTGCCAGTAAAACTGGGTGTTTTTACTGTTTCTGCAGAACATTGTACATGAACTAAGAATAACCAACCAGGTGATATACTTGAATCCACCAATTGAAGACTGTAGGTACAAACTTTACCAAGAAATGTTTTCTTGGAAAATGGTAATCCTGTCGCTGCCAAGAATTCAAAGTCAGAGATATCAGGTAAGTGTAATGAAGCTGTATCTAAGTCTGAAAAATTGCTTTCACTTAGTAATTAACTGTCCTCAATATATTAGTGTTGATTTAAAACCAAACCTGAGTGCCCTGGAACTTCATGTATATCACAAGCATAACTGTGGTTCTTAGGTTGGAGTGCATTATGAGCTGTCTGAGGAGGAGAAGTTCTATCGTAATGCATTGACAAGGATGCCTGATGGCCCTGCAGCTCTGGAGGAGTCATACTCAGCTGTCATGGGAATTGTGACTGAAGTGGAGCAGTATGTCAAGGTAGGAGGCTGATAGGATATAATGGAACAGCTGAAGTGAACATGGACTTTAAGTTTTCCAGGGGACTGGAGGGAAACACATCCTTTGGAATGTACTGGAGAAGTTCTGAACATTGTGAAATACCTCCATTAGGTTTGGCTGCAGTACCAGTGTCTGTGGGATATGCAGGCTGAAAATATATACAATCGTCTTGGAGAAGACCTGAATAAGTGGCAAGCCCTTTTGGTTCAGATAAGAAAGGCAAGAGGCACATTTGACAATGCAGAAACCAGAAAGGAGTTTGGACCTGTTGTCATAGACTATGGCAAGGTAAGAAATTGTAATTATTTGTTGTGGTAAATGCATTGAATTTCAAAATAGGTGTATAACAGAAAATAGCAAGGCTGGCAAATTACTATTATGTAACATTATTCACTTGTAGGTGCAATCAAAGGTGAACTTGAAGTATGACTCCTGGCACAAGGAAGTGCTCAGCAAATTTGGCCAAATGCTTGGTCAGAATATGACAGAGTTTCATTCACAAATTTCTAAGGTAAGAAAAGTCTTAACTCCAGTTTTTCACTTTCAACTGTTTTTCACTTACAACTATTGTAGAATGCTAAACCACTGATTTGTGCCCTTAACAGTCCCGTCAAGAGCTGGAGCAGCATTCTGTGGACACTGCTAGCACATCAGATGCTGTGACATTCATCACATACGTGCAGTCCTTGAAACGTAAAATCAAACAGTTTGAAAAGCAAGTTGAGGTAGGTTTGTTGTCTTTCACTACTGATTCTGACTTGTGGAAATGTCAGGCTTAGCTCATAAAATGCAGCTTCATCATAATCATAAAATGATATTCAAGTTCTCTTAAAAACAGACTCAAACTTCATATTTTTAAAAATCCTGTGAGCTCTATAGTGAGCATTTATTAAATTATGTTTGTTTAGCCTTGCAGATTAAATTTTGTCTCTTTAACTTAAGCCCACTGTGTCTTGTAGCTTTATCGCAATGGTCAGCGCTTGCTTGAGAAACAGAGGTTCCAGTTCCCTTCCTCTTGGCTGTACATTGACAACATTGAAGGAGAGTGGGGTGCCTTTAATGACATCATGCGTAGGAAAGATTCTGCCATTCAACAACAAGTAGCAAATCTGCAGATGAAAATAGTTCAAGAGGATCGTGCAGTGGAGAGCCGAACAACTGACTTGCTGACAGACTGGGAGAAAACAAAGCCTGTAACAGTAAGTAGTGGTGATTAATATTCAGTGAATGAGGTAGATTTTCTGCATTCAGTAAGAAAAGTAGGGAGTTTGTTTTTATGCTTTTTTTGTAGTTTTTCACAGTGACAGTAAAAATCTTTTTCAGGGTTCTGTAATAACCTGTCAGTGTGTTGATTTTTGGCAATAGTTGCAGAGGGAAATTTACCCTTAAAACATAGGCCTCTGTTAGGTGCAGACAAGTAAATTACTTCATTGACTAAGAGAGCTGTGTCTGAAACAAGTACATGTCAGAGGTATACGTGTAGGAGGATTCAGAAGCAAGCTGCTTTTTTGCTTTTTTCTTTTTTCCCCGGAAGTACTTTTTTAGTAAAGCCAAAAACTGCATGTAACAATGAAATGAGACTTATTGTGGACTAGTGAGTTGTCTTATTGTCAGCAAAATGGAAATGTAAAAAAATGAGACAAAGGAACATTTATATTTAGTCCCCACTTTTAACTTGCCTTCAGTGTGACTGTAGGATTATTGGATTAATGTATCCCATGCAAACTTTAGGGAAATCTGCGTCCAGAAGAGGCTCTTCAAGCTCTTACCATTTACGAAGGAAAATTCGGGAGGCTGAAGGATGACCGTGAGAAATGTGCAAAGGCCAAGGAGGCTCTGGAGCTCACAGACACTGGGCTGCTCAGTGGCAGTGAAGAGCGCGTCCAGGTACAACCTGCTCACACACCTTCTTGCCAGCTTTGGATAAAAATGTTTCTATTCCATCATTTTCTCCTTCAGGAGAGGGACTTGTAATGTGTGCTCTACTAATACCAGGGCACAGTCTCCACATTGACTCAGTTCTAGCCTGCAGAGCTTGTCTGTGATCTCTTCCTTACTCTTTTTAAACCATTATGTGAGCTGAGATGGAAAATTTCATCTTGGTCACTTGCTGCTGCAGTTTTGTTGAACTGAGAATCTGTCCAAAGGTTTTTGATGGATTAGAAGTATTTTGTTTAAGTCACTCATACTATTGACTTTGAAGAAATTAGGAATAACTGCTGATGTTTGATACATTCTTTATTATAGGTAGCCCTTGAAGAGCTGCAGGATCTCAAAGGTGTCTGGTCTGAACTCTCTAAGGTCTGGGAACAGATTGATCAGATGAAAGAACAACCCTGGGTCTCAGTACAGCCTCGCAAGGTATTTCACTTTTGAGTACATGAACAGTATAACTGCCACAAGTATATGCAAATTAGGAAGTAGATCTCTTGAGACAGGCATGCTCTATTATCAGTCTGGATTATTTTCAGTGTTTAGGTACCTTTTTAAGTATCTTGTGAGCGCGTTTCTTCTGAAGCTAAGCTAAAAAATATTCAGAGGATTGTCATAATTTAAGTAATCTTAGAGGGAATTTCTGCAGTTTCCACAGTTTGAAATTGGACTGCATCTACAGAGAAGAAACTGCTGTTTTTAAATAGGCTGTTGGACCTCATTAGAGAAACTTCATTATACAGTTGGGTAAACAGCATTGATTTTAGTTCAGTGCTCAGAAGGTAAAGAGCAGAAAGAACACTAATCTATAAACTAACTGCCTGTGACAAGACTGCATCATAAATCTCAATCAGACCAATAAAACTACATTCTCAACTGTATAGAGTAACCACATCCTAGGCAAATATAGATAGCACTTAAAAGAGCTGTCCTGTTGCTAATGTCTCATTAGAGTGAGTTTTCTGTAACAAATGTAAAGGCAACTTGTATGGTTATGTGCACAGGACTTGTAGAGAAAGATTGCATTGCTTTTATGTTTCTGACAGCTTCGACAAAACTTGGATGGTCTGCTGAACCAACTGAAAAACTTCCCTGCCCGTTTGCGGCAGTATGCCTCCTATGAGTATGTTCAGAGGCTTCTGAAGGGCTACATGAAGGTATGTTGCACACATTTCTAAAATGCATGTGTTTTATATTCAAGTTCAAGGGTGTAAGTTGCTTTCTTTTCTTCTGTAGATAAACATGTTAGTTATCGAACTGAAATCTGAGGCACTTAAAGACCGACACTGGAAACAACTGATGAAGAGGCTTCATGTTAACTGGGTTGTGTCAGAATTGACCCTGGGCCAGATCTGGGATGTCGATTTACAGAGAAATGAAGCAATTGTCAAAGATGTTCTGCTTGTGGCTCAGGGAGAGATGGCTTTGGAAGAGTTCTTGAAACAGGTTAGTATCAGCTCCTGTATGTATGCACGTAATAGCAAATCAGGGTTGCTGTTAGGTGGCTACTTGTGTAGTAAACTTGTCACTCTAAGCTATTGAAATAAGTGCCGAGACTCCATGATTTGTTCTGTTTGGGAAACAGTTTAAAGCTATGTAAACCTCCACTGATGAAAATTGCATTATTTGGGAAAAGCAGTTCTTGGTAGTGACTGCAAAGCTCTCACCTTGAACTGCATCATAGTCTCAATATTTTTAACACAAGCTTGAGTGTAAAGCTAGACTCTTCGGGTAAAAAAAGTAGTATCTGATTACTGTAATACATTTCTACTTTGGAACTATGTTGGAGCAGAAATGATTGATGTCATATCTTAAACATCTTTTTCTTCAGATAAGAGAAGTGTGGAACACCTATGAACTGGACTTGGTCAATTACCAGAACAAATGTCGTTTGATTCGTGGATGGGATGACCTTTTCAACAAAGTCAAGGAGCACATTAACAGTGTGTCTGCTATGAAGCTGTCACCATACTACAAGGTAAAATGGAAAACAAAGCTAAAGAATCTTTGTTTATTTCTGCCTTCCCCTTCTGTTTAGTTTATATTTTTGTCAGCAGGGACTGTATTCACTGTTTAAAGCTGACAGACTGTTAATTGTATGCATACTTTATAACTCTCAAAAAACTGTTTCCTCTAATAATTATTAGTAGTCAAACACTTGATAATATTAAAATGAATATTAATGCAGTGTTTAAACTTCAGGTGTTTGAGGAAGATGCCCTTAGCTGGGAAGATAAGCTGAACCGTATCATGGCACTCTTTGATGTCTGGATAGATGTCCAAAGGCGGTGGGTCTACCTGGAGGGTATCTTCACTGGCAGTGCAGACATCAAGCACTTGCTGCCTGTGGAGACCCAGCGGTTCCAGAGGTAACTTTTTTTAATTTTCTTCTTTCCTTGCCTCCCTTGGGGGCACCATGTGGGCAGGCCTGAAACTTCATGACTCACTATAGCACTCTCTGGATTGAAATACTGACTGCATTCTTACCTGGTCCAGCTGGATTACAGCTGCTGTAGATACAAGTTCATCAAGCAGAGAGGTACAACTATAGCAGAAAATGTTTATAGTAAATGGGCTGATGTACAATTTTTAGAAGATGATTTAGACTCAGGTGGTTTTCCTTGCTAGTTCCTGTCAGTTACTTCAAGGGTTTTTCTGGCATTATGGCTGCAACAAACAGGCAGATTGCTGTTGCTGCAGCCTTTAATCTCACCCTTTAAACATTATTTACTTCCTCTTTTAAGTTGGTCTGATCATACTTATTCATTCCACACACTTCCAGTCAGATCAAAGAATGAGATTTATGTGTCTCTTCAGGAAGGAAAGATAAGTAGACCTGCTCTGGACTTGGTAGGTTGAACATTACAAAGAAGTTAGATTTTGTTGTTGTGGGCTTGAGGTAGATAAAGAGGAATTTGGGGAATTTAGGCTTGTGTTTCCTAGAGCCACCTGTAACCATTAGAGGTGGGGTAGTCGTTTAGAGACAACCTTCTTTGGTGTTCTGTAGGCCTGTGGTTACCAAGTTTGCACTCATGTATTGCGTTATTTTACTTGCAGCATCAGCACTGAATTTTTGGCACTCATGAAAAAGGTGTCCAAATCTCCACTTGTGATGGATGTTCTTAACATTCAAGGTGTGCAGAGGTCATTAGAGAGACTGGCAGACTTACTTGGGAAGATACAGAAAGCACTGGGAGAATACTTGGAAAGGGAGAGGTCCTCTTTCCCTCGGTAAGCAGTTGACTCCAGAAGTAATCTGATGTTTATGTGCAGAAATTGGTGTATTGCTCTGTAAAGCCTCTGCCAGTTCTCCTGTGGTGCATATATATAAGAGGTTATGACCATTTAAATACGTATTGCCTATATACAGAATTCAGTTACAGCTACTTCTCCAGAAGTGGGACTGAAACTTCCTTTCCTTGCTCATCTGTCGCTGGTTGCATGATTTGGTTATTGCCTAAGGAACCGTTGCAGCTGATATCTGTAAAATGAAGAGGTTCTTCTGCCATTTGATTGAAGGACAGTGTCTAAATTGTCACAGTCCGGCATTTAGGTCATTGATTGGACTTACCTGTAGTCCTCAACTAGTTTGTCACTTAGCATGAGAAAATAAAGAGTGAGGGAGATACTGAATGGGAGCTCTTCCTGGCTTATAGGCAATTCAGTGCCAAACTCTACTGTGGGTATTTCAGAGATGGATAAGTAAGGCACATATTCCACACTATGGAGCATGTATGCAATTCTGTATGGTACAGACCATGTGAACTTAATGGCAGCACTGAGGTATAACTGCTAGCAAATTTATGGTTCATGCACTCTTGCTGTGTTAAGGAAGTGGTTGTCAATTACTTCCGTTGTAGTGGCCATGGATGAAGCATAAATTGTAAATTAAAAGTGGTAGTTGGAGTTCTGATATAGATCTAATTTTATGTGATTAATAGGTTCTACTTTGTTGGTGATGAAGACTTGCTTGAAATCATTGGAAACAGCAAAAATGTTGCAAAGTTGCAGAAACACTTCAAGAAAATGTTTGCTGGAGTTTCTAGCATTATTCTCAATGAAGACAATTCTGTGGTTCTTGGGATATCCTCACGTGAAGGAGAGGAGGTATAGCTGCAGTAATTCTTTCTAAATAAAATTCTGAAAATAAGTGAATGTGGGCTGACTTAAACCTTTAATTCTTGCAGGTGCTGTTCAAAACACCCGTCTCCATTACAGAACATCCCAAGATCAATGAGTGGCTCACTCTTGTTGAAAAAGAAATGAGAGTGACCCTTGCTAAATTGCTTGCAGAGTCTGTTACTGAAGTAGAAATCTTTGGAAAAGCAACTTCAATTGATCCAGCAGTCTACATCTCTTGGATTGACAAATACCAGGTATTAATGTGGAACATTTAAGTATACTGCAGCTTGGTTAGTTCAACAAGTAAAACAATCTGATGAGGGTTTTTTTAACAGGCTCAGCTTGTTGTGCTGTCAGCCCAGATTGCTTGGTCTGAGAATGTGGAGTCAGCCCTCAATGGTGGAGGTGGAGACAACAGTCCTCTCCAGTCTGTGCTAGCCAATGTTGAGGTCACACTCAATGTTCTGGCAGACTCTGTGCTGATGGAGCAGCCACCTCTTCGCAGAAGGAAGCTGGAGCACTTGGTAAGTAAAAACCTCCTTTCCTCTTCAGGGTTTACAGGTGAGAATTCTTAAATTTTAATGAAAAAATTGATCAGTCTACTCCTCCTCCAGGAAAAGATTTTGTGCGATTTAAGCAATGACATTAAGGCCTGATCCTTAATGTAGGTGGTGGTAGTTTTTCATTCTAGTCAGCTTAATGATACCATATTATAGGCTATCTTAGTGAATTGATCTTCAAACTGGATCTTTCAGGTGTGGAAGTTACTGATTTTTTTCATTCAAATGTGAAATATGTCATTAAATTGCTTATTGTTGTAATCATAATGTGCTTTTGTTTGTAGATAGGGATTGGAGGTGAGGAGGAATTAAAATCATCCTGGGTTATTTCTAGAGGGAAATACCTCTAGTGTCTGGCAAATAAAATACTGAGTTCAGTAGTGTAATGGATTAACAGGCTAACTGGGCCAAAGTGCTTTGCTGTAAACTAGGGAAGTCATTAGGAACAGTAGGCAACATTGTTAGTTTTGGATTTGTAGCAACAGCTTTTAAACCAGAGACCGGTTTGAGGTCATGATTTCTAAATGATGGCAATTCACTGTGCACACAGCTCTGAGAAGCTATAGGATTCCTGTCTGTATTAGCCTTTGTTGGCTTGTATTGTGGGCTTAAGGAGTTGCTTCATTTTCCAGATCACTGAGTTGGTGCACCAGAGAGATGTTACAAGATCACTGATCAAAAGCAAGATCGACAACTCCAAATCCTTCGAGTGGCTCAGCCAAATGCGGTTCTACTTTGACCCAAAGCAGACAGATGTGTTGCAGCAGCTCTCCATTCAGATGGCAAATGCCAAATTCAACTATGGTTTTGAGTACCTTGGGGTTCAAGATAAGTTGGTACAGACTCCTCTCACCGACCGCTGCTACCTAACAATGACACAAGCCCTGGAGGCAAGACTTGGAGGATCACCATTTGGTAAGTTTGTGAGACAAGTGAATAAAATTCTTATCTCTTCTAGTATATATGAGAATGAGTGGTTTAGGTCACTTAAAGAATCACTAGTGAGGTATCAGCAAAGGCAGGTTTAATAAGAATTTGTAAAAGCACGACAAATTCTATGGCAAGGTTCATTCTATTACTTACTGTATAGTTAAAGCACACAAGGAAAAATCAGATTTAAAAAATCTAAAATGGTTTATGTGGAGACTGGGGACACAGAAGGGTAAGCAGGGATAACAGTAAGAGGTGCAAAGGGGGAAGGGAGACTGCTATTGGGTCACAAGGGTCAGAGTGGACTCCCTTGCCAAACTTAGCTTCAGACTGGATCAAGTTTAGGTCTAAAGGATTTAGCAACGCTTAATTACCTAATCAACACAATAATAGCAGTACTTGAACAATTGATTAGTTTAAAACAAAATTATTCAGTAGGATTTTCTATAAGCACAGCAGTAACTTGACAAAAAGTTTAGCTTAATTATAGACCTAAAGTGGCAACACTCATAAGGCACACAGGCATGAAGTATGTGCAAAGATATACCTATGAAAAATTCCCCTTGAATTCAATGAAATATGTCAGATGCCTTTTCATCTCTCCAGAAGTAAAGGGTTGGGTCTCAAGGAGTGAGGAATATCAGTCCAGGTTCAGTTGTCAACTTTCAATGGCAATCCTCCTTTGCAAATTGGAGAGATCACGAGCTCCAAGAGGCATCCCACTGGGAGGGAGATCTTGGCCACAGCCTGCTCCAGTCCAGGAGATCTCAAAGGGTCTCACTTAGGATCACTGTTTCTAGAGTTGCAAAATTACTGATTTTAGTCATCAGGAAATTTCCATCCTGGCCACAATCTGAGTTGGGCAGTTACTGAAACATTCCTTGAAAATCCAACAACAAAAATATTTTTCTACTTGCTCTGTTGTTCAGACAGAAAAAAATATAAGTCTTTGGGCTATTAAGTAGAAAACAGGAGCTCGTTAGACAACAGAAGCTGTGGGAGCAGACAGAGCTTCTGATAAGCTCAAGGGGAGCTAACTGGTGCTGTTAAGCTAGGCCAAGGCCCTGACAAGCATTCTTGAGAGTGTAGTGTGGCCTGGGATGGGATTTAGGGGGTGGACTGGGGAAAGGGTGTGCACCCCATAATACAGTGTTAATGTGAATATACAGACCACTTGTAACTAAGATACCAAAGAACAAAATGGTCTTTTGGAGGAAGTCAAAGCAGTTTTGGGTTTTATTTGAACCCTCTTGAACAGGCACCTTCAGAATCCACATGCTGGCAGATTGCACAAGTTGGCAGTGGTACTCAGATGATAAACTCTAAAGCATGTCCATCCCATTTCAAACACAGGTCCTGCTGGTACTGGTAAAACAGAATCTGTTAAAGCTCTTGGACATCAGCTTGGCCGCTTTGTGTTGGTTTTCAACTGTGATGAAACCTTTGACTTCCAGGTAAGCTGTTTGATTAAAACAATGTAATCTTTGTTAACAAGCGGTAGGAATCTCTCCAGAAACCTGGAACAGCCAACAGTGTTTATTTGCAAGATGATTATGTGTAAGTCCTAACTGAGCTAGTATCTGTGGGTCATACAGAACCTCTGTAACAAAAAAAATGCCTGATGCAGAAGTGGGATGGAACATTGCTACAGCAGAGGTTCTGGGTTTTTTAACAGGTAGTTCTGTAACAGCGAATGGAGGGAAAGGAAGTACAGGGGCAGGGGCTTAAGACTGGCTTTAGGAACATATCTTGAACGATGTAGTTTGCATTGATAGTACTGGTTGAATGAGGAACAGATGGGAATGTGAGATTACTGAAGTAGCTGTACTATTACCAAATTATCCTTTACAACACAGCTGTGCAGTTTGCCTCAGCATGTGAACAGTTCTTCAAAACTAAGAAAATTTATCCAGATATTTGAAGATTAGTGACATCTTCAAACTGAGAACCAGATGAAATGTCTCTGTAAACTGTAATACAGTGAATTATCTTCAAATGAAAACCTTGATCAAGTGTATGGATAGAAAACAATATAAAACATGGACAAGGAATCACTAAACTTTACAGACTCTGCCAGGTTGCCTATGTATGGGGTTTTTTCTGTACAGCTCTATTTTGATCAGATCAGGATTCCATATAGCCAGCATTTGGCTTGTAGGGGTGACTGAAAGAAAATGCCTAGGGAGTATTAATATCACAGATAATGTGATCCCTCCTTAGCCCAGCTCCCTTCCTCCCTGTATCAGTTAAGAAAATCAGAATGTCCCAGCAGAAGTGTGTTACTCTGTTCATGCTCCAGTGAACCTTCCTTCATGTACCATTTCTCCCCTTAAATCCACTTGCACACTTGGTTCTATAGCATCTTTACCAAATTGTTCCAATGTGCACTATTACTATGCACTTCATGAAAGGACAGCTTTTTTTTGTCTTTTTTTAATGATTCCTAAGTTCTTATAGTTGAAAAGACAGTGAATAATTGATACCTATTCATCTGAAACAGGTAGATTCTAGACCTCCATCATGTTCCCTCATGTTGCTTTCTACAGAATCTTACCTTAAAGGCTGTTTTTTGTGTAGAAAGGTTATCATACTCTGGCCATTCAATTTGCTCTTCTGAAATGTTTTGTAATTCTTGTACTCTACTTGCGATAAAGGACTAGAACTGCAAACAAAACATTATGCAGTGGACTTAGTTTGCCTGTTTTGGAACACACTGCAGTACAGTATGGAGTAATAGGGAGCTGTGATCGTCTTCTGTGGTTCTGTGAAGCAGTGAAAACTGAACTTCAGAACGCTTTCATATCTCTTACAATACTACAAATAAACACAGCTTCTTCCTGCCTTGGATGCATTGTATAAAGTGCTCTTCTCTGCTCCTTTTGCTGATGCAGTTGAGTGAATTTTCCCCTCTCCTTGCAGGCAATGGGACGTATCTTTGTGGGACTTTGCCAAGTGGGCGCGTGGGGCTGCTTTGATGAGTTCAACAGACTGGAGGAGCGAATGCTGTCTGCAGTTTCACAGCAAGTTCAGTGCATCCAGGAAGCCTTGCGAGAGCATTCCAACCCCAACTATGACAAGAGTATGTAATTCTTTTCTAACATCCTTCAGGCTGTTTTGTTGCTCAGCTACATTTCTTGCAAATAATGCAAGGATGAAGCTACTTTATGTCAAAACTTAAATATTTGATGTAACTTATTACTGTAGGAAACTAAAATGGAATAATGTATGACTTCAGTTCTCAGAGTGATGGATCAGCCTGAGGTATAATTAAATGTACTCTCTTTTCAGCTGCAACACCCATTACCTGTGAGCTGCTGAACAAACAAGTCAAAGTGAGCCCTGACATGGCTATCTTCATCACCATGAATCCTGGCTATGCAGGCAGATCTAATCTGCCTGACAATTTGAAGAAGTTGTTCCGTAGCTTGGCAATGACAAAACCAGACCGTCAGTTGATTGCCCAGGTCATGCTGTACTCCCAAGGTTTCCGTACTGCTGAAGTTCTTGCCAATAAGATAGTACCATTCTTCAAGTAAGTAACAAACTTGGCTCCAGTCAGTAACAATAGAACTTACTGTTCAAAGCTGTAATTCTTTGCAACTCACTAAGCACATTGTGCAGCAATCTTTTCAAGCAATAGTGTCAAGTAAAAAATTACATTTACCAAGTGTTATGTTGGTTCATACTGAGAATCAAGTTGTGTTTTGTCTCTTTTGCTTCTTAGGCTTTGTGATGAGCAGCTGTCCTCCCAAAGTCACTATGATTTTGGCCTGAGAGCACTGAAGAGTGTGCTGGTTAGTGCAGGTAATGTGAAGAGGGAGAGGATTCAGAAGATAAAGCGGGAGAAGGAAGAGCGTGGTGAAGTTGTTGATGAGGGAGAAATCGCTGAGAACTTGCCAGAGCAAGAGGTAACGTGTGTGCAAAGTTCTTCTGTGATAGAGGATGCACAATAAACAAAGTAGCCCTTCAGTGTTTACCATTTAGTATTAAGCCATGTGAACAAAATAATGTTATTTACCAAAGGTAATTTGATAGCCTAAAAGCACCAAGTTAAACATGACTTCTAATTCCCTGAATCAAAGTGCAAAACTCATTCATATGAGGTGGTGCATCTGTGACATTTATTGCTGCTCAGTGTCTCAACAATTAATGCAAAAGCATAATGAAGAGACACAAGAAAGACTCGTATAAACTGAAAATCAGTAGGAAATCATTGGGTAGTTCCAAAGTTGAAACCATTTCAGTGATTGTTTTGACTAGGACGACCCTGGTCTGGTACTTAATCTGTAAAGTATTTAGTGAAGTATTCCTTGCAAACACATTTGGTAAAGTGAACTTAATGAAAAAATCTTGAAGGAAGTGTGGCTCTCTCTCTGCAGATCCTGATCCAAAGTGTATGTGAAACTATGGTACCAAAACTGGTTGCAGAAGACATTCCACTGCTGTTCAGTCTCCTTTCTGATGTATTCCCTGGAGTACAGTATCACCGTGGAGAGATGACAGCCTTAAGAGAGGAACTCAAGAAAGTGTGTCAGGAAATGTACCTTACCTATGGTGATGGAGAAGAAGTTGGTGGCATGTGGGTTGAAAAGGTAAAATATAAAACTGAAAATGTGGAATTGAAGTTTACATATAAGACTAAATTTCCTTTTGTATTATGAAAAGTCAAAAGCTTTTAAATTTTTCTTGTCTTAAACAAGCAGTGCCTAAAAGCTTAGATTAACTGCTGAAGTTAATTGGTACATTATTTCTTGTGTCACAGGTTCTTCAGCTGTATCAGATTACACAGATAAATCATGGTTTGATGATGGTTGGTCCCTCTGGAAGTGGAAAGAGCATGGCCTGGAGAGTACTTCTGAAGGCGCTTGAACGGCTGGAGGGTGTGGAAGGTGTTGCTCACATTATAGATCCAAAAGCAATTAGCAAAGATCACCTCTATGGTACTTTGGATCCAAATACCAGGGAATGGACAGATGGCTTGTTTACACATGTCCTGAGAAAGTAAGTCTTCAATAGCACAAATACAAAATGGCTGATACATTTGTGTCTAGGATAATTTCACCTTACTGAGTCTTAATTCTGTACTTCAATTAATATTTCCTTTAATATAGAATCATAGACAATGTGAGAGGTGAACTACAAAAACGTCAGTGGATTATCTTTGATGGTGATGTAGACCCTGAATGGGTTGAGAACTTGAACTCTGTTCTGGATGACAACAAACTCCTGACTCTGCCAAATGGAGAACGTCTCAGCCTCCCACCAAATGTAATGTTACTTTTTTTACATTGTGTTTATGTGCTGTATATAAGCTTGTTGGTTTAATTTTATATGTACTAGTGTTGTGCCTCTTTCTCATCACAAGCAAAGTAATACTGAGTTCAGATTGTGGTTTGTTGAAGTAAAGGGTTTTTGTGGAAACATTTCATGTTACACTTACTCTGACCCTGTAAGACAAAATGTGAATTATGTAAGTCTTATGGTAAATGTCAATAATTATGAACTTACCTTAGGACAGTATAATGCTGATGTTGATTATTCAGCACTTAAATGAAAACGTGCATATTTTAAAAAGTCTCAGTTTCTTCAGGGAAAGGGTTATTCTATTGTTTTGATCGTGGTTGGTTGTTTTTACTCCTAAGTGTTGTTTTAAATTCCTGTTTTTTAGGTGCGTATCATGTTTGAAGTACAGGATCTGAAATATGCTACTTTGGCCACCGTGTCAAGGTGTGGTATGGTCTGGTTCAGTGAGGATGTTCTCAGTACAGACATGATATTCAATAACTTCCTGGCCAGACTGAGAAGCATTCCTCTGGATGAAGGTGAGGAGGAAGCTCAGCGCAGGCGAAAGGGCAAAGAAGATGAAGGAGAAGAAGCAGCATCCCCAATGTTGCAGGTATAACTCTAGATTACCTTATGGATAAAGTAGTAAAAATGCTTGTATCACAGGTACACCATACGTAGAATTTATGACAGCCTATCATAGAAAACCTCACTTTATCTTTACATGTTTTTTTTTGGTTTTTTGGGGCTTTTTTAATGAAGCATTTCAAACCTGAAACAAAATCTTTTCTTTCTGCTTGGTAGTCAAATGAGAATCAAATGCTTAGAGCAGTGTTTGTCTCCCCCAACAGATTCAGAGAGATGCTGCAACAATCATGCAGCCATATTTCACATCCAACGGGCTGGTAACCAAGGCACTTGAGCACGCTTTCAAGCTGGAGCACATCATGGACCTCACCCGCCTGCGCTGCCTTGGCTCTCTGTTCTCCATGCTGCACCAGGCCTGCCGCAACGTGGCCCAGTACAACGCCAACCACCCCGACTTCCCCATGCAGATAGACCAGCTGGAGCGTTACATCCAGGTAAATGCAGTCTGTTGTTAAGTGACTCCTGTGTTTGCCTAGGTTTGAGTTACTCGTTGAGCTTCGTTCCATTACTCTAAAACCAATATTTGCTGTTGTTGCTTCTTACAGAGGTACCTGGTCTATGCGATACTGTGGTCTCTTTCTGGAGACAGTCGTTTGAAAATGAGAGCGGAGCTGGGAGAATACATTAGGAGAATCACCACTGTGCCACTGCCAACTGCACCCAACATACCTATCATTGACTATGAGGTAAACCTTTCTTGTGCTAGAAATGTTGCTCTTTCATTTTCTTAAAAGCTTGCTTTAGATTTTGGAGACAAAGCTGGAGAATAAACTGCTAGACTATATTAAATTTTACAGTTTCACACTTCAACAAACACATCAAATAAACATTTATTTAAAATGTGTTTAAATGAACACATCAAATTTGATGTCACTTAAAAAAAAATAACTAAGATTAAGCTGGATTCCTGTTCTAAATTGTCAAATTATGTTTTTGTGCTTCTAGGTGTCCATTACAGGTGAATGGGTGCCATGGCAATCCAAAGTTCCTCAAATTGAAGTTGAAACACACAAAGTTGCAGCTCCTGATGTTGTAGTGCCAACCCTAGATACAGTTCGCCATGAAGCATTGCTGTACACTTGGCTGGCAGAACACAAACCTCTGGTGCTCTGTGGCCCACCAGGTTCTGGGAAGACAATGACCCTCTTCAGTGCTCTCAGAGCTCTGCCTGACATGGAGGTACATAGAGAGTTGTGTGTGTGTGTGTGTGCACATGGATTTACAAAGTAGTAACAAGTAGTAACATGAATTACAAAGTAGTAACAAGTCTTTAATCTTCTTAAGATTAAAGATAGCCTGGAATTTATTTCCTAGCCAGAACTCAGTGATAGCTTCGCCTCAGTCAGTCAGGTGTATATATAGCAAAATATAAAATTATGTTGAGGAGAATACAAATTCATTTCTTAAGTTCTTTAGCCTAAAGCTGCTTTCTTCCTTTGCCACTTCAGTAACAGAGGAGCATTCCTGCATTCAGCGTTCGGTTAAAAACCTGTGCAAATGTTTTAAGAGTAGCTCTCATCCTTTTGTGTATTTAAGTGGAGTGACAGTTACATGAGGCTGTGATGTTCAGAATACAGGGTTGGGCAAGTGGCATTGCTGCATGGTAAATTGAGAACCTTCAGTGGGAAGCAAAGAGTATCTAGGCTGTATATGACTGTATATATGTGGTAATATACCTGTAATGTGGATGGTAAATGCACTTCCATTGTGAACAGCCAAACATACCTGTTTTCAGGATTCCTGATACACTTTTTCAGTCCTTAGTGTATTTTAATTTTTTTTTTCACTTTTTTTTTTTAAGGTGGTTGGACTCAACTTTTCAAGTGCTACCACTCCAGAACTGCTGTTGAAAACTTTTGATCACTACTGTGAATACAGGCGTACCCCTAATGGAGTGGTGCTGGCACCTGTGCAGTTAGGAAAGTGGCTGGTGCTGTTCTGTGATGAAATCAACTTGCCAGACATGGATAAGTATGGCACACAGAGAGTCATATCCTTCATTAGACAGGTTTGTTTTCCTTTGTAATCAACTGTATCACAACAGCTACTTATAGGGAAATAAAATGTTCCACTGATTTGATTCATTTTTTATGTTTTTGTTCCAGATGGTGGAACATGGAGGATTCTACCGTACATCTGACCAGACATGGGTGAAACTGGAGAGAATTCAGTTTGTTGGTGCATGTAATCCACCTACTGATCCTGGAAGAAAACCTCTGTCACATAGGTAATGTGTCTAGTAAATTCTAGGTAACAATGGAGTAAGAGTCAAACTGAAGCATTGATTATGTAATCTGTTCTTAATACACTGGTTTAACAACAGCTGTGCTGAAATTGTGTTCCTTGCTTTTGCACTGTCTGCTGCTTGGTTCTTACCATGACAGCCCAGCAGTGGAGTCAGTGTTAGGCTGTTGAATCACCTCTCTGAAACACTTGAGAATGGGAGCAATCAAACCAACTACAATTGCTGCTGATGATTTTGAATCAAGCTGTTATTTAATTTTGGCAAAAGATAATGAAGAGAATTGACTTTCTGTACTGTGTAATATGCTAATCTTTCAGATTTTTACGACATGTTCCTGTGGTTTATGTGGACTATCCTGGACCAGCTTCACTTACTCAGATATATGGAACATTCAATCGTGCAATGCTGAGGCTGATCCCATCACTTCGCACATATGCAGAACCTCTCACTGCTGCCATGGTGGAGTTCTACACAATGTCTCAGGTAACATGTTAAGTGCAACTCCAGACTCCAGTTAGAAGGCTTTCTTCTGTGCTGAATCATTTGACATGTGTTGCTAGCCTTTCACATGGATAGTATGTGTACAAGAACTCAACTAATTACTTGAGTTCTGGCAAAAATGACTGAATTATGCTGTCAGAGTAATATCTTGCAATGCCAAGGCCTGTAAGAAATATGGTTCAACTTCAAGATAGAGTAACTAATTAAGTTTAAATTTTTAGGAGAGATTCACTCAGGACACGCAGCCACACTACATCTACTCACCTCGTGAAATGACTCGGTGGGTGAGAGGGATATTCGAAGCACTGAGACCACTGGAAACCTTACCAGTTGAGGGCCTTATCAGGATTTGGGCCCACGAAGCCTTACGTCTCTTCCAGGACAGGTAAAAAATTCATAAGCTGGGAAAGCAAAACCATAAAAAGTTGCCCACTCCTTGCCAGCTTTCATTAGAACATCAAACTAAAGTGTGCTTTATGTTAAATAGCTGGAATACCAGTGAGAATATTTCCTTTCACTCCAGCTTGACTCTCCTGGGAGCTCTATCTATACAAAGCAGAAACATACTTCATAGTGCTGCCATGGTGTGATTATATCCTCCCATTACAGAGGACTGTACTCACTGACTTACTTCTTTATCCAGACTTGTGGAAGATGAGGAGAGACGCTGGACTGATGAGAACATTGACATGGTTGCTCTGAAGCACTTCCCCAACATTGACAAAGAAAAGGCTATGAGCAGACCTATCTTGTACAGCAACTGGCTGTCAAAGGCAAGTTAAACTTCAAAAAAATTATATACCCCAAAATTAAATAGGTTAGATGCAACTGAGTGATGCAGCTCTTATGACCATGTTAAAGTGATAATCGGTGCCCATTGTGCTGTTAAATTGATCTTCAACAAATTTTTATTATGATTATCTAAAATGAACTCTGCCACAAAGTTAATGCCAGGGATGCTACCGTGGAATGTAAAAGCAGTATAAAATATTTTTCAAGAATAGTGTGACACTACCAGGTTACAGTTATTCCTTACAGAATCTCTTAGATAAGCCAGTGACTCTTGAACAATACTGATATTACACATTTTCTGGTGACCTGTTTCTTACAATCTGAAGTGGTCCGTCTCGGCAAGCTGTACAAATCCTGGTGAGTTTAGGCAAAAGTCCACCTAGCTTGCTACCTGCCTCTGACCACTAATAAGTGGCTAGGAAAGGCTGTTTAAAATAAACTGGAGAAGGGAGTAAGTCTGTAGTGCTACTTCCCAGTCTCTTTGGTAACTGGCAGCACAGGTTCAGCCTATGGTAGGTTCAGTGATAGTGTTTAAATCCCATGCTGCTACCTGTGCTACTCTAGGCAGTGACATGTTCCTGTGCAAGTTAAATGAGTACAATGTTCTTAAACTTGTGTAGAGGATTGCTGCTTTAAGTATTCTGTAAGTTCTGCTTTGATGTACTCATAAATTTACCCCTAAGCAAATTCCCTTAATTTTAACTTCCATACTGTATTGACTGGTTCTTTTAGGATTATATTCCAGTGGACCAAGAAGAATTGAGAGACTATGTGAAAGCTAGGCTTAAAGTCTTTTATGAAGAAGAACTTGATGTACCACTAGTCCTGTTCAATGAAGTCTTGGATCATGTGTTAAGAATTGACCGGTAAGTTCAGACTTCCATTGCTGCTCATATAAGCAGTATTTAGAGTTACTCTAAACCAGAATAGCCTCAGTACAGAGTAAGAATGGAGTATGGTCTCACTGTTGTCTATAGAAAATGCACTCCATATAGCAAGATCCTGTCTGGAAGGGTGTGTTGGTTATGGTACTACGTTGAAGCTTAGGTGTTCTAGGAAAAACTTCAGTAAGTTGCTAACACTTATCAATCACACTTGGTTGTGTTCTTTTTCAGAATCTTCCGTCAGCCACAGGGCCACTTGCTGCTAATTGGCGTCAGTGGAGCAGGGAAAACAACCCTGTCAAGATTTGTTGCCTGGATGAATGGTTTGAGTGTCTACCAAATCAAGGTTGGTGTGCTAAGTTTAACTTCTGAAAACCTGTAAGTCAAAACTCCCACTTATATATTGACCCCTAAAATCCCATTAAAAGCTAAACCAAAATGTTAGTGACCAATGTTAATTCTTACCAGGTTCACAGAAAATACACAGGTGAAGATTTTGATGAAGACCTTAGGACAGTATTGAGACGCTCTGGCTGTAAAAATGAAAAAATAGCTTTTATTATGGATGAGTCAAACGTCTTGGATTCTGGATTCCTGGAGAGAATGAACACTCTCCTAGCCAATGGAGAGGTAAGAAGATTTTAAGTAAATATTTTTTGCACCTTTTTACAATCATAAACTACAACAAAACTATCTTTTGAATTAGGTTCCTGGTCTCTTTGAAGGAGATGAATATGCTACCCTCATGACTCAGTGTAAAGAAGGGGCACAGAAAGAAGGTTTAATGTTAGATTCACATGAGGAACTGTACAAATGGTTCACTAGCCAAGTCATTCGCAATCTCCATGTAGTGTTCACTATGAATCCATCTTCTGAGGGCCTGAAGGACAGGGCGGCCACCTCTCCTGCACTCTTCAACAGGTAATTGCTGCATATTCCAACATACTTTACAGGTATCATTAAAACACTACTTTTGGGGAAGTCTTCACAAACATTTCATATTTCAGATGTGTCTTGAACTGGTTTGGAGACTGGTCAACTGAGGCACTGTACCAAGTTGGCAAAGAGTTCACAAGCAAAATGGATCTTGAGAAACCAAATTACATTGTGCCTGATTACATGCCAGTTGTGTATGATAAGCTGCCACAGCCACCAACGCACAGGGAGGCTATTGTTAATAGCTGTGTGTTTGTTCATCAGACTCTTCACCAGGTATGTTAATACACTGCTTAACTTACACTTACCCCTAGTCCATGGCATCACTCACCAGTTTCCTAAAAACCATGATCCTTGGCATCCAAATAAATTTTCAAACGGTGCATACTCTACAACACTTTGTTCCTTAAAGGCTAATGCTCGGCTGGCAAAACGAGGAGGCAGAACCATGGCGATCACACCTCGCCACTACTTGGACTTCATCAACCATTACGCCAACTTGTTCAATGAGAAGCGAAGTGAACTGGAAGAGCAGCAAATGCATTTGAATGTCGGTCTTAGAAAAATCAAGGAAACAGTTGATCAGGTATGTATCTTCAAAACTTTGCCCTCTATAAAGCTGGAGTGAGTAAATAGATCTCAATGCTCAATATGAATTCTCTCTTCCATCTTATAATCGATCTTAGGTGGAGGAATTGCGGCGTGACCTAAGAATAAAGAGTCAGGAGCTGGAAGTGAAAAATGCAGCAGCCAATGACAAGTTGAAAAAGATGGTGAAAGATCAACAGGAAGCTGAGAAGAAAAAGGTAAAAAATTTTGTTCAATCTCTGCACACAGCAACTATTTTATTTACTAAACAGAGCCTATGGAGCAAGTGCTGGAAGAATTTCAGCTTCTAAAAGGCAGTATTTTGTCTGTGAAATTTCTTTATAGGTTATGAGCCAAGAGATTCAGGAACAGCTGCACAAGCAGCAGGAGGTCATTGCAGACAAGCAGATGAGTGTGAAAGAAGATCTTGACAAGGTGGAGCCTGCTGTCATTGAAGCTCAGAATGGTATGTTGGCATCTCAAGAGATCACACTGTGGTCTTGAATCACACTCTTAGTCTTGGTCTAT
Organism: Illadopsis cleaveri; assembly: GCA_013399915.1. NCBI lineage: Eukaryota > Metazoa > Chordata > Aves > Passeriformes > Timaliidae > Illadopsis > Illadopsis cleaveri. The sequence continues at coordinate 122,169 of VXBB01025247.1, read as the reverse complement.
GGAAATGTGTTTTCTTATGGTCTGGGTTGGTCCAGTCTAATAAAAGTGTAGGCGCTTAGCATGAGGCTGAACAGAGTTGAAGGAATCCCTTCTTTTAAATTCACAGTCTTTGAGCTGTGATTTTTGTACTTTTTTCTTTTTTTTCTGTGTATAATAGTATTGTCCTGGTTTACCAGGTACCAGTCTGATTCTTGATACTCCTATGGCTTGTGGCTTAGTTTCTAGCAGACCAGCTGTAGAAAGACTAGTGATGCCTTGCTGCTGAACAGGCAGCATACATACAAGTCATTCATTAAACCAGGTAGACAAATCACTGGTTTGAGTGAATCATTTTTAGGCAGCAGAGTAAGTTGCCTGTGCCTGTTAGGCAAGTTGATATTCATGGAAGTGTGTCTTGTAATATAGTAGTTATTCAGTAGTATCTGCTTCTCTAATAACGTCATATTCCTTTTTAAAATCTTGCAGCATTTGTACAAATCCAGGGTACTCTGCTGGGCTTTGCTAATTGATTGTTTTCTTCCCAATCAACACTGTTGATCTTTCTGCACTGGTTAGCTGTGAAGTCAATAAAGAAGCAGCACCTGGTAGAGGTCCGTTCCATGGCTAATCCACCTGCAGCCGTTAAGTTGGCACTGGAGTCCATCTGCCTGCTGTTGGGTGAAAGCACCACTGACTGGAAACAAATACGTTCCATCATCATGAGGGAGAACTTCATTCCAACCATTGTTAACTTCTCTGCTGAGGAGATCAGGTAAAGTGCGAGATAGTTATGTGAACAAACCATTTACAAAGAACAGAGGGTCTTAACTGGACTTTCCTCTGTGTAATTTCTTCGGTAGCACTTGACTTCTTTTGACACAAGCTTATTGCACATGGCGAACATGCAGGTGGTACAGAAACTAGACTGCTGAAGCCAGGGTATATCATGAAAACTGGGACAAAGCAACTGCTTGTTGTGTGACTTAATGGCATGGTTACACAGCAGCCTGTTGGTGTCCAAAGCCACATTGTCAGTTGAAAGTGGTTTTGCAGCAATAACAGACCAGGCTGCTGGTCAGCTTCCTAGCTGGCTCTAAATGTGAGCATAAGGTCAGACTAGAGACATCTGAATTCCCTTCCAACTCCAGTTTTTTTAGAGCACAGTTTGCACAGTTAGTGAATCTTAAAATACTGATAAAAAATTTTTATCACCTGTAAGCTGTAATTTCTGAAACAACGTGTTGAACATCCCAGCTACTACTCAGCAAAACTGACAGGAAATGTTTCTTGTCAGCTGTGGAAGGCAGGCTGGATAAAGGGATACTGAGCACCTCTGTGTACTCATGCTATCTGTAAAAATTTTTCCCTTGCAGTGATGCCATCCGGGAGAAGATGAAGAAAAACTACCTGTCAAATCCAAGTTACAACTACGAAATTGTAAACAGAGCATCACTGGCCTGTGGACCTATGGTGAAATGGGCAATTGCACAGGTAAAGTCAGCTTGAAGAAGCAAAGGCAAGGTGAAAAGAGTGAGCTAGAAGGCACATGGCAATGTCTAAAGGCTGGGAATTTGCCTTTATTCAGCTAAGTCTTGAAAGCTATTTTGCTTCAAAGAAATGGGGTAGATGGTTTAGATGAGGGCTTATGGGATACATAGTGCCATGCCAGGGAATTATTGGCCAGTTGTGATACAGCCTCTGCACTGAAAAACTTTAGGTTTACAGTGAACACTGATGGATACTTCCTGTATGTGATGTCATTTTACAGGACAAGACAATTCTCCACTGGCAAATGCAGTGCAGTCTTCTTAATGAGACTGCATTCGTCTTGCTTCAGAGTAGGACACACTCATGGCAGACTTTTAAGTTTCCTAAAGGAATAGGCTTTGAAAATCTTACCCCAGAGTGAGATACCCAGGAATGGTTTTACTTGCCTGTTAGTGTTCCAATACAGCAAAATTCTTGGCTTGTTAAAGCTATGCCTTCTTGGAATGGCATGATCTGGAGAGACTCTATTTAACTTGAATCCTGCCAACAGGCCCTGTTCTAATTGTTCTTAGCACCCTTTTCACTGCTAAGAAGGACAGATTAGCACAGTACTGGCATGGACAGCCCACTGAGTATTTATGTAAAACGATGGTGTGCACTTCTTAATGTGGTCTGAACCTTTTTAATGATGTTGTGTAAATCTACAGAGCAGTACAAGGATCTTGCAAGAAGCAATTACTTATGTTTCTGTGCTTAGTTTAAACTAGAGTCCTAGGGACTGATAAACAATACTAAGTTTCTCTTAAGTGATTACTAATTCTTACACAAGTCAGAAGTACATAAATTTGAAAAGATGCAGTTGATAGTATATAGCTGAATGCTGTGGTTCCTCTTACCATGTCATTTTAGAAAGTGTAAAGGTTCTATTTACCATTTGCAGCTGAACTATGCTGATATGTTGAAAAGAGTGGAACCTCTACGCAATGAACTGCAGAAGCTGGAGGATGATGCCAAAGACAACCAACAGAAAGCAAATGAAGTGGAGCAAATGATTCGTGATCTTGAGGCCAGTATTGCCCGTTACAAAGAAGAATATGCAGTACTGATTTCGGAGGCTCAAGCTATTAAGGCAGACTTGGCTGCTGTAGAAGCAAAAGTAAGACTTGATATACCAATAATTTGTCATTCTTTAATCTTTGACAGTCCAAAATTGAATCCTTTAAATTTGAGAGTGGACTTGGTTGCTTCCCCTATGCAGTGTGTTTGAACTGTTTCATCTCTGGGTGTCAGGAGGCCTCTCAAGAAACCTGTCTGGAGTTAGAGTAGTACCAACTCATGTTGCTACTTGGTTAACAAGACAGTTCTTATAAGGTTTAAAATATGTAGAAAGCCTTTGAAAACAGGCATGGATGTAGTGGGATTGTAATGTCTTAACTGGACTTCAAGGAGAGGAGTGTGGATTTCTCTGTGTACTTGATGTCATCATTAGTATGTTGCTACTGTACCAGTACTTAGCACTTTTAAGTTCCTTAAAGTAACATTTAGAATCAACTTAATAAATTAGCACTGAAGAACCTCAAATTTAATCTCATTCTGAGCTTTTAAATTTAATTTGGGCCTTGAGACAGAATTTAAGTGTTCTGAGAGATTTGTAATATAAGAACATTTCCTCATCTAAAGAATCTACTTCACCACTTATTTCTAGGTAAACCGTAGCACAGCTCTTCTGAAGAGTCTTTCTGCTGAACGTGAAAGATGGGAGAAGACGAGTGAAACTTTCAAAAACCAGATGTCCACTATTGCAGGAGACTGTTTACTTTCAGGAGCTTTTATTGCCTATGCTGGCTACTTTGATCAGCAGATGCGTCAGAATCTGTTCACTACATGGTCTCACCATTTGCAGCAAGCAAATATCCAGGTAAAGATACGGTCGTGATGAGTTAGCCATAAATTGATTTACTGCAGGAATTAAGCTTTAAGATTGCTAGGTAAAGAATGGAGCTGTTGGAAAGCTGTTGCAGCTTTGTAGAGCTGCTTTTACTTGTAATAACCAGCTGGTTGGAGAAAGTAAAGTTAAATATGAGCTGTGTTTGCTTCCTGCAGTTTCGCACAGACATCGCAAGGACCGAGTACCTTTCCAACGCCGACGAGCGGCTGCGCTGGCAGGCAAGTTCTCTGCCTGCAGATGACCTGTGCACCGAGAATGCCATCATGCTCAAGCGCTTCAACAGGTACTTCATGCAGGGTTTGCACCTATTGAATCATAGTAGCTCCTTCAAAACACTGTTTCACTGGGGTGTGAACCTCTGATGTTGGTAAAAGCTTCTCAATCATGTGTAAACATAAAAACTCTCATTCACCTTTGTTTCCCTTTTTTTGTTATGCTTAGCTGTTAAAATAAGTTGGCTTGAACTATTTTGTTATTTGAGCTATTTTGTTGCTCATATACAAACTTACCTTTTAAAACTGGAGTCATTCAACCTGCCTTAATGAAGGAATAAACAAGGGTTTAGAGTTGAGACTAATAATGCAATATAAATTCATAAAACTGCTTAGACACTGCCTGCAGTCAAAACCTAAATAATAAAAGTGTTTTGTTTTTAACTTAAGGTATCCATTGATCATCGATCCCTCTGGGCAAGCTACAGAGTTTATCATGAATGAGTATAAAGACCGTAAGATAACTCGTACAAGCTTCTTGGATGATGCTTTCAGGAAGAACTTGGAAAGTGCCTTGAGATTTGGTAACCCACTTCTAGTTCAGGTTAGTGGCGTGATCATGTAGAAGCTATTTAAATTTTTGAATTCTGTCCTGTGTATTAGAAAAGTTTGCAATTGTTCTCTTAGTAACATGCACGCAACTTTTTTTTCAATTAACAATTTAACAAGTAAACTAGTGATACATGTGGTGTTAGTCCCAGAAGAAGTAGTGAGCTACAAAATCAAAAGAAGGTATTTCCTTTTCCACCATTTCAAGATCACATTATTTTATTTTGAATTGATCTTTCCATACTCTAAAATTACTTGCAACCTATCTGTTCCTTTGTTTTCATGTGCTTTCCCTAGTCATAGATAATGGCAATTAATATGATTAGTTATCTAGAATTAAATCTACTCTGAGTATAAGGGAGAAATTTCAGTAATATGAAGAAACAGGCAACTATAGGAGCAATTAACTTTCACTTGAAATGGATATGTTTTTCACTTCTTAGTGTGGAAATGGGAAAGATCAATAACTGTTGCTTGTGCTGTTTAGAAAAGGGTTTGCATGCAGTAGAGCTAACAAAATTACAGCCACTAATAATACTTCTCTTCTGTAGCTGTGTAGCTCAGCTACACATCTAAAGTGCAGATACATTCTGAATGTGATCCCTATTCTAAACCAACTGCTGGTTGTTTGCTTACCGCAATTTAAGGCCCTGTTGGATTGGGAGTTTTAGCTTGAGACGTTTGCAAACAACAGTCTTTAACACATCTGTCTCTCTAGGATGTGGAGAGCTACGATCCAGTTCTGAATCCTGTTCTGAATCGTGAAGTCCGAAGAACTGGAGGCAGAGTTCTGATTACCCTGGGAGACCAAGATATTGATTTGTCACCATCCTTCGTTATCTTCCTTTCCACCAGAGATCCAACAGTAAGTAAAATCAAAAGCTGTCCTGTTTGTAGAAATGGTATGCGAAGAGAGCTGAGAAATTTTTTTCATGTTTCCTGTGACAGGTTGAATTCCCACCAGACCTCTGCTCTCGTGTTACGTTTGTGAACTTCACAGTAACTCGCAGCAGCTTGCAGAGCCAATGTCTTAATGAAGTCCTGAAAGCTGAAAGACCAGATGTTGATGAAAAACGCTCTGACCTCCTCAAGCTTCAGGGTATGTTTACCAAAATTAACTTCCTCCTATTCTAAAAGAATACAGTGCATTTACTCTAGAAGTACACAGTGAAATGTCTTCATACTCTTTTCAGGATGCCCAGTAGCAAAGTACGTACAATTCACATAATTTTTTAACATATCTGTACAATGTGACCTTTTTTTCTTCTAATTAAGGTGAATTCCAGCTGCGCTTACGTCAGTTGGAAAAATCCCTACTACAGGCACTTAATGAAGTGAAGGGACGTATCCTGGATGATGATACCATCATTACTACACTTGAGAACCTGAAGAAGGAAGCAGCAGAGGTTACCAGAAAAGTAGAAGAGACTGATATTGTCATGCAAGAAGTGGAGACTGTTTCCCAGCAGTACTTGCCTCTTTCTACAGCTTGCAGCAGTATTTACTTTACTATGGAGTCACTGAAACAGGTAGGTTGAGTTCTTCCTATCAGGAGCTTTGGGTGTTTACTGGTTAAAGCTAAATAGGCACTGCCCAATATTGCAGTTTGGTAGGCATACTCTGTTGGTTATCAAACAGGAGGATTGTCGGGAGAAAAAGTAAACTCTCTTCTCTTTCAGATACATTTCCTGTACCAATACTCCCTCCAGTTTTTCTTGGACATCTATCACAATGTCTTGTATGAGAACCCAAATCTGAAGGGAATTACAGACCATACTCATCGTCTCTCGATCATCACAAAGGATCTCTTTCAGGTTCAGTTTTTTAATTACTAAATGTAATCCTTTAATAATATTTGAAGGGTCAGAGTTCAAAGCTCCTTACACTGCTACTCTGTTTTGTTCCTAGGTGGCCTTCAATCGAGTGGCACGTGGCATGCTGCACCAGGATCACATAACATTTGCCATGTTGTTGGCCCGGATCAAACTGAAAGGCACTATTGGGTAAATGTTTGTTTTCTTGCTTCACTTCAGTTGAAAAAAGGGAGGGCTGTCTTGAAGGCATCTAACTAAGGTCTTCTTTTCTCTTAATATTAGGGAGCCTACATATGATGCAGAATTCCAGCACTTCTTGAGAGGGAAGGAGATTGTACTAAACACTGCATCTCTCCCCAAAATCAATGGTTTGACTGTAGAGCAAACAGAGGCAATGATGAGGTTGAGCTGCCTTCCTGCATTTAAGGACCTTGTTTCAAAAGTTCAAGCTGATGAGGTAAGTGTTGGCTAGAGTCTATCCTTCCACTGACTATCTTGTTAAGCTTTTCAGGTGTCTGCTTGAAAAGCTTCATGCTTACAATTACAAGTAAGCTCTCCTGCTGTGGAAAGGGGAGTCCTAAATATTAACTAGCTGTAGTTGTGGAAATGAATGTTCTTACTTCCTTTGTAACCCAGCTGTAAAACGTGTAAAGACCAGCACTGTTCATCATTCAGAAACAGTTTCACCATTCGTTGGCTTTGTGGTTGACCAGCTTTGGTTCTCATGGTAGCAGAAATTGTGACACTGCATATCTTCTGCTGCATCACTAATGTGTGATAATTATGCAGTAGTGGGGAGCAGCCCCAGCCATGCATAGCTTTATTATGATGGGCTCTTGGACATGCCAGTGTGGATCAATTTGGATAGTACTCAGCTGCTGCACACTGCACCTTCTCGTGACTGAAGTGTTCAAAGAGTAATACGTCTTTGTCTTGACTGTGGAACTGTATGTCGCAAATTATGGCCATATCTTAAATAGTACCTGTTTGGTTTGCACTGCCTAACTTTTATATTAGAAGTTGAATTCTCTTTATTACATCTAATTTTTCTCAAACTGTTCAGCCTGGAGTAAAATAACATACAGCTTGGCCTGGGACTTGATAGAGATCTGTAGAATCAGGGGTGCTGGAGGCTGTCAGTGAAATGAGGCATATCAGTGAAATGATTTGGCACATCTAAAGATAGGATAATAGACAAAGTGTAATTTGAGTTTTACATATCCTTGCTGTGCTTTTCTGATATCTTGAAACTCGACTTCAGGTTTTTTGCATATTTTTTTTCAATACAGCAATTCTGTATCTGGCTGGATAGCAGTTCCCCAGAACAGACTGTACCATACCTTTGGACTGAGGAAAAACCTGCAAGTAAGTGAAGGTGCACTGTTGTCTGTATCAGTCCTACTGTACTGATCTTATCAATTGCTATGATTTTAAAAGCAATTCTAAAGCAGAATTTAATTTTGGACCTTAATGGTTGAGAAAATCATAAAGTTGGGATTGTATAAGAACCTCAAGTCTAGTGGGTTTGGTTCTGGGTTGTTTTGGGGTTTTTTGGGAGATTTGTTTGTTTTCACTGGGGTTTTTTTAAACCAAATGGTTCTAAGAAGTAGTTACTACATTGGTTGCTGCACTTAACCTGTGATCTGGTCTTCCACTGAGGATGAAATGTAATTCTACAGTCTCATTAGATTGATTGCATAATAGTTCGGATTAACTTTAATCACTACCAGTCTTAAGATAGCTGAATACTCTAAAAAGCTCCAAGACACAGATTTTCTGAGGGCAGGGCTGCTCTAATACAGTGTTTAGACCTGCAGTTGTACCTAAGCAGGAAGTCTTACCTCTTGCTACATTAGTTGTCAGTTTTGATTTCTTAAGAGAACTTGAGAGTGACTATTGCCCTTCAGTTCCTCTCCCATCTGAAAGGTAACTTTAGGAAGTGTTTGCTGTCTTTGATCATTCTGGGCTCATTCCTGTAGCTTTCTAAATTAAGGATTCTAAGCTTGTATTTACTAGCTGCTTATTAAAGCTGCTGGACCATTAACTGAAGCAGCTCTAGGTTATCTACCCTATCCATGTTAGACAAGTGTATATCACTTCAAAGTCTAGCAGAAGAGCAGATTATTTTGTGAGTGAGAAGATGTGAAAAGGTATGTTGTCCCTGGAAATTAAAATCACTCATGTCAATAATTCTAGCCTGTAGATTTTGTAAACCAGCTGGAGCTGCTAATTTTTTTTTTCAGTTGTCAAATTGAAAACAGAATATAAGCATTTCATTAAAAAGTTGCATCGGATCTTCCAAAAGGATAATTAACTTTGTAAATATGTAGTCTTAAGAACAAGGTGGGGAGAAATTGAATGGAGAATTGAAGAGAGGAGGGTGTCAAGAATGGTTTTCTTATGTGTCCCTCTAATCGTGTCTCCTCTTTCCAGCTCCCATTGGACAGGCCATTCATCGCCTGCTTCTGATCCAGGCCTTCCGTCCAGATCGTTTGCTGGCCATGGCACATACCTTTGTTTCAACAAATCTTGGAGAGTCTTTCATGTCCATTATGGAGCAGCCTTTAGATCTGACACACATTGTGGATACAGAGGTAAACTACTTGTTTTTGAAGTGCTTAGTGCCACCTTGCATGAGTTCCACAGTGACTTAAGCTATCCAGTGAATATTTCTTCCACTTACCCTTCTCTGGTATGAGGAGGGGATTGTTTTTCTTTTTTCTAAAGTAAAACTAAGAGTACCATAATGATTTTAGTTGTACAGAGGGAAGAAACACTGAGCTTACTGCATTCTCATATTTATCTAGTGATTGATTCACATCCTTTTCAACTTTTTGGAGCACAGGTGAAACCAAATACCCCTGTGCTGATGTGTTCAGTGCCTGGTTATGATGCCAGTGGTCATGTTGAAGACCTTGCAGCTGAGCAGAATACACAGATTACTTCTATTGCTATTGGTAAGAGCATACCTTATTTCAACATCTAAGCATAGATGAAATTGTTATCAGTAAGAGATTTAGCAACCCTTCTGTCTTTCAGGTTCTGCTGAAGGGTTTAACCAAGCAGATAAAGCAATAAACACAGCAGTGAAATCTGGAAGGTAAGACCTATTTCATTCTCAGCTAGAATACTGCCTAGTAGAAAGGTAAAAGGGGGAAGTTAGCTATTGGTTAAAGAGATACAACTGTGAGTGAAACAAAAAAGTAGCCTGTCTTTTGAATTTCAGTTTGTAATAGCAAGCACATTTGTTTACATCTTCTGTTTAAATATTTTCAGGAGAAGTAGGTTGTACCTGCAAAACAAGAAAGTTAACCCATTTACAGCACATAGTAACTGATTCTGTTTAGAAGGCAAGTTAAAAAGGGGGCAGAAAATCTGTAGCATTGATACGTTCTGTTATTCTTTGTGATGATCACGGCCAGGATCCATAAGCTGTTCACTAAAAAGCACTTGTTCTGTTTCAAAAATTCACAGATGGGTAATGCTGAAGAACGTTCACCTGGCTCCTGGCTGGCTCATGCAACTAGAAAAGAAACTGCATTCCCTGCAACCCCATGCTTGCTTCAGACTCTTCCTTACCATGGAGATTAATCCAAAGGTAACACAGATTTAAAATTTGATTATCTGGCAGAGAAACTGGCTTGCAGAACTAAGAGTGCTCCCCAGGGCTGTATGCTGGAGCTGCTAATTTCTGCAGTAAAGAAGAAGGAAAATACACACCTGTCAGGGAAGTTATTAGCCTTGCTTTCTGATAACTGAATTGTAGCTGTAAACTTCATACTGTTCCTTTTGCTGATCTCCAAAAGAAAGGCAGTACTTCATGTGCTCACCTGAGGTTTTGAAGCTAATGCAAACTGTGCTGGGATTTAATGTATTGAAGGGTAAAGCAGCTGGATTTGAGCTTATTGATCTTCTCTAGGTGCCAGTGAATTTGTTACGTGCTGGCCGAATCTTCGTGTTTGAGCCTCCTCCTGGTGTAAAGGCAAACATGCTGAGGACCTTCAGCAGCATTCCAGTTTCTAGGATGTGCAAGGTGAGACTGTGATTTGTCTTGATGAAACTAAATGGAAGAACATGTTCGTTGAAATGTTACCTTAGGTGATAAAACCTCAGATAATAACATGTACCTGAAGTGTTTTTTCTCTCCTCACACAATAAAGTAGTAGTCCCTTTTTCTGTTGGTAGAATGTATTCAGCTTCAGTAACAACCTAGCATTAAATGTGATACTTTCTAGTCTTTTAGCAGGCTTTGGTTTTATCAGTTCACTTGAGTAACAGTTGTTTGGTTTTGTGTTGATTTTTTTCTCCCCACTCTTAGTCTCCAAACGAGCGTGCTCGTTTATATTTCCTCCTTGCCTGGTTCCACGCCATTATCCAGGAGCGCCTGCGCTATGCTCCCTTGGGTTGGTCCAAGAAGTACGAGTTTGGAGAATCTGACCTGAGATCTGCCTGTGACACAGTGGATACGTGGCTGGATGATACAGCAAAGGCAAGTTCTGTTGTGTACTTAGGCACAGGTAACAGATTACTTTGGGTCTTCACTGAAATAATCCATTCTGGAAAAATTAGGGAAGTTAAATGAGTAGGCACAAAAAACCTGTTGGCAATTCAACAACTGTTTCTTGTTAATTCTAGGGTCGCCAAAACATTTCCCCTGATAAGATCCCCTGGTCTGCACTGAAGACACTGATGGCCCAGTCTATCTATGGAGGTCGTATTGATAATGAATTTGATCAACGTTTGTTAAACACTTTCTTGGAACGTCTGTTCACTACCTTGAGTTTTGACAGTGAATTCAAACTGGCTTGCAAGGTTGATGGACACAAAGATATTCAGATGCCAGATGGAATCAGGTATCATTTTTTCCTTATCCTGATCTCTTATGTACAATTTTTTTTTAATTAGAGAATTGCACACAAAGAAAAACAACAAACCAAGCACATAACCTGTATTTCTGTGCTGTGTAAACATCTGTCTCAGGCAAAGCATTACCTTGACATTCTAACAGAGGAAACCCTTCAATGAATATTAAAACTCTGCCTTGCAGGCGTGAAGAGTTTGTGCAGTGGGTTGAGATGCTCCCAGATACACAAACACCATCATGGCTAGGACTGCCAAATAATGCAGAGAAAGTTCTTCTCACCACACAAGGTAAGTCCAGAACTTCAGCAATGTCTTCCATAGATTACCAGGCCACCATTTTAACTAAGAAGCAGAAGAGAAATACAGATTTTGCTTAAGAGTCAACAGCTTTCTCCTTCTCCCTCAACATAATTGGGTTTTGAGTAGTCCAAAAACTGACCAGGAGCCTGTGAATTAAAAAAGCCAGTTGCATTTAGTCTTCCAGATGGCATGTTCCTGTCCTGATGCTGGAAAGCCTTATTGTAAGCTTCTGGAGCCACCTACAGCTGGGCAGTTCTGAATCTTAGGTCTAGACTAGGAATAATGGAAAGTCCTGGTTCTTGCATATAGTGGGATGTTTTAATCTGGATGCCAGTGCTCTTCTGACAGCAAATCTTCTGTTTTAGGCATAGATATGATCAGTAAAATGCTGAAAATGCAGATGCTGGAGGATGAGGACGATCTGGCTTATGCAGAAACTGAGAAGAAGACAAGAACTGATTCTACATCAGATGGACGCCCAGCCTGGATGAGGACACTGCATACCACAGCGTCCAACTGGCTTCACCTGATCCCACAAACTCTGAACCATCTGAAGCGGACTGTGGAAAACATTAAAGTAAGAACTATGTGTTATTTAACATGGGCAGAAGAAAAGCACACTTTGAGGTGCATTGTGATTTGCAAGTCCCAATTACACTGCTGAGGGGCCAGTGGAACCTGTATTGATGCTGATTTTGCGTGCCATAGCCATGTAATGACCTGCTGAGTTTCCTGAAATGCTCCTAAAACCTGGTTTATGTCTTTTGGGTAGCATTTGAAGAAATACAATGGAAAACAGTCTAGCCAGGCAGTCTGCATTAATTATTCAACTGTGATTTCTACTTTCTTGCTTCTCCAAGAGAGAGAAACAGTTGTAAAACAGTATCTGCTATCACTTTCTGCACCACAGGCTGCCTGTTCATGTTCAGTGCTTGTAGTCACAGTGTCACTGCTCTGTCCACCCAGAATTTGGGGGTTGTTTTTCATAGCAATTTTCCAGCAAGAACTTTGATCTGCAGCTTACTTTGAATGTTTTGACCATCAGGATCCTTTGTTCCGGTTCTTTGAGAGAGAGGTGAAAATGGGAGCTAAGCTGCTCCAGGATGTTCGTCAGGACCTGGCAGATGTGGTTCAAGTGTGTGAAGGGAAGAAGAAACAAACCAACTATCTGCGTACACTGATAAATGAGCTGGTGAAAGGTATGGGAATTCAAATTAGCATCTCCCAGGGCTCTCTTTCCTTCTTGCACTCTGTAAGAGGCTGCTGTGGTCAGCAGCTTAAAAAAAAAAACAAACAAAAATGGTAGAAAAATGTGGATGGACTTTGCCATTTGACACAAGTAATACTTAAAAGTTGAGCATAAAATTTCCACTGGCTTGGTATGAGATTTCAAGTTGAAGTTGATAATAGCCTAATAATTAGGCTGTAATAATAATAAAATAATAGTTAGGCTTTAATAGTAATATTATTAGGCTTTTTTGTACAATTTATATTAGCAGCTTAATTTCTAGGTTGAAATCTTACTAAATTCTCTCAATTTCTGATTTGTGACAGAACAAAGTTACTTATACCACCAAATGAGTGGTATTGGTCCTATAAAATCTCCTAGAAAATATTCAGATTCTCTGAATTTCTATTTGAAGATTGTACATGCATGTGGAATTTTCAGACATGCTGCATGTTGTAATACATGGTGATTTGAACAAAAGCGTTTTCTGAAACACAGATACTTGATTTATTTAGTTTTTTCTAAATAACTCAAATCTTCATGCAGAGTTGAAGATTAGGTCTTGCAGTAAGTAGCTGTATGTAACTGCAGCTGCTCTGAAGGGTGTCTGTAAGTGAGTGGCATTTTAAATACAGAGTAGACCTGGAGGCTGTTTGCCCTGTAATCTTTGAAAGTGCTTTCACTTACTGAAGGGCTTTTTAAAATAGAGGTTGATATTCCTGTCCAAGTTGTCAAAGTTTCAATATAGTGTGTAATTTCAACCTGTATATGAACAAAACTTGATTCTAATCACATCTTTGTAGGTATTTTGCCTCGTAGCTGGTCTCATTACACAGTGCCAGCTGGTATGACTGTTATCCAGTGGGTGTCTGACTTCAGTGAGCGCATTAAACAGCTCCAGAATATTTCCCAGGCAGCTGCATCTGGTGGAGCAAAAGAACTGAAGGTACCTTGTGCTGACTTCTCGGGGTTATTGGTGGAGCTGTGTGGTTCCTGGTGTCTTCACACCAGGACTTCTAAATAGCTCCTCAGTCAATGAACTTGAGTCAGTGTTCTCTGCAGTGTCTGTAAATGCTGCTGAGCGTCTCCTGATGGCAGCGTGATGAGGCTTAGCAGGCTCACTGCACAGAGATCAGAGAGAGCATTAGTACTGTGGAACAACAGGAGACAAAGCCTTAGAGCAAAAAGCTTCTTAGCAGTTACACTGTGTTCCAGTAGTAGCAGGAACATTTTAGGGTAAATAGATTGCTGAAGCATTTATAATAGTCATTAATTAATACTGCAGCTGAAATACTTTTTTTTCCCTATATTTTCCCCCCTTAAATAGAACATCCATGTGTGCCTGGGTGGCCTCTTTGTACCTGAGGCATATATTACTGCTACAAGACAATACGTTGCCCAAGCAAACAGTTGGTCCCTTGAAGAACTCTGTCTGGAGGTCAACGTTACCACTACCCAGAACGCAGTCCTGGATGCCTGCAGCTTCGGAGTCACAGGTAAACTTAGCTGAAGGAAGGAGCTTCTGGTATTAAATGGGCTATATCAAATGAAAAAGATGCTGTTGTTGCAGAAGTTAATACACACTTTCTGAAAGTATTTTCAGATTAGTTTGATGTTAGTTATTAGGGAAGTACTTACAATGCTAATAAATCTGAAGAGTGGGGTCAGTATATATTGAAATGGTATTGCATAGTGTATCACCCAGAGCCTCTTCATTTTGCAATATGAAATACTTCTCATTTAGTGGACTTAGCCCTTAAATGATACAGAGGGAGACAGCCTTTGTATGTATGAAAGCTCTTAGAACTCTAACTGTATTGCAATTTGCAGGCCTGAAGCTTCAGGGAGCTACATGCAGTAACAACAAGCTGTCGCTTTCAAATGCTATTTCAACTGTCCTGCCCATTACACAGCTTCGCTGGATCAAGCAGACAAATGCTGATAAAAAAGCAAATGTTGTAAGTATTGATGAAAATATTTAGATATCCCTAGCAATTTTTTTCCTAAGGCTTTATGGATACTTGTACCAGGCACAAAAAATCAAATTGGTGTTCTCTAATTACTCTTGGTGTCAGTTGGCATCTGATTTCGGGACTAGCAGCAAACAGACCTAGTGCTGACCATGTCTTTCCTTTGTAGATAGATAGAAAGGAGAGGCATCCAAAAATGCTGTTCAGTGCTGTTCAAGTCAAAACTCAAATTTATACCTATAGCAGCATCTGTGAATTTATTAAGTCTTGGGGGTTTTTTTTCTCATCTTTTGAGTACTGAGTTATCTGAGACTAAATTCCCATCTCATTGGTACCATATAGTGTTACAGAAACTTGTGACACTCTTCAGCTGTCTTACAGAACTCTCCTATATTCATGTTTTACCCCAGGTTACTTTACCAGTTTATCTGAACTTCACTCGTGCTGATCTGATTTTCACCGTTGACTTTGAAATAGCCACCAAGGAGGATCCCCGCAGCTTCTACGAGCGTGGTGTTGCAGTTCTCTGCACTGAATGAACAAATGTATTTTCACTGGTTAATGCTATAGTAAGTGTCAGTCTTTTATGTAGTGCTCACCTGTACTTTTGTAATCAGGGTAGGTTAGCAGATGGATTTGTGTCAAGTTGGCTGGAAAGGCAATGGTGCATTGGGAAGCTGATAGGCCAGAGAGATTTCTGTGAAGGAAAATTGAATGAGATTTTTAGATGGTTATTGGTAGATGTGATATTTGATGGATTATGTTATATTAAATAAAATATATAGCAAAAATTTTGGCTGTCTATTTCTGTTAATCTAATTCTTGGTGATGGTTTTGGTCTGGAAAACCTGTACCCATGATCTTTTCAGAGAGTAACTATGAATTGCTCTTTAAGCTAACCTCCAGTGACAGGAACCTTGGAATGTAAGTCTGTAGTGCAGTAAGAGACAAAGCCTGACATCTACTGTGATAATTCAGGCCATTGCATTAATTACTTGCAATGGACTGGGTCTTACTTGAAGTAACCTGCTGCAATACATTGAGAAGCTGGAGCATCCTGAACTAAACTTGTCCTATTGACCACAGAGCTTCCTCTTTCTCGAGCTGCTTTTATGGTGAAATATTCATGTCTCAGTAACCCAAGAGGAGGCTATTAAATGCTTAGACAAGGAGTTACAATATTATTTGAGACTCTCACATATGAGCCCCTTCCTTCAGTGATTGCTCCTATGAAAGCAGTGACTTTCATCAGCTCTAGTATTTTTCTGTGATAAGGAGTTCTATAGTACAAGCCTGTGCTGGGAGGAAAAAATGCTATCTCAGCCTGCCTCATGTATTTATTTTGGTGAATGCTTGCCGTTTACTAAAACAGAATTCTGCTGTCTGCCCTCTCCCTACTGTTTTGCAAAGTTGATCCCTGAGATTGAACTGTCCTGGCTGGTTTTATTACCTTACAAAGTGTGAATTCCAGACCAGTGAATCATGTAATCTTTGTGCGCTTCTTACAGCCGTGAGGAACAGAGATGAGAACTACATGCATCACTGTGCTGATGCATTCCCTACACCTCCAGCAGGTGCTTCCAAATAGGGAAAGAGTTTCAGTTTACCTTTAGACATTTTAGGAAGTTTAGCTGGAAGGTTCTGTGGGTTTCTCATTGTAATTGGCTCAGAGCCAGCCCAGAAGTGTGGATTGGACTCCAGGAATGTAACTCAAAGTCTGTTGTTCATCTCACTGGGCCAAGGGCCAAAAAGCCCACCGAAGCTGTTAAGTACTAAAGAGAGAGAACAAAGAAACTCCACACTTCTCGAGGTGTTGTAGCAAGTAGGAAACTTGTCTCTATACTGTGCTCAGCTTTGCTTTTGTTTTTGTATTATTTTCCTTCTTTATTAAAACCTTTTTGATTTTTCAAGACACACTGGATCATGCCATCTCGGTAATTAATATTAGCCACGTCTCTGCAAAGGCTGGACCTCAGCCATGTGGGTATAACCCATAGATCATGGTCCAAGATGAGTTGTAACTATTATGCCTTTGCTTTGTTTCAGCCTCTGTGAGAGATTTTGCTTTCCAGCACCAGAATATGTCTGGAACTGGTATCACTGCCTCCAGCATCGTTTCAATTACACTGTACAGAAGAAAGCACCTCCTGCTGGCAGCATGCTCTGGGTACCAGCTGCAGTATGAAGTATTAGCTTAAACCCAGAGCTGGCTGTTGGCAGCTCCACTGAACATGCACCTTCCTTTCAGCAACTGCTGTTTGTGCACAGCTCATAGACCTGGGCTGTGGTACTACTTACAGCTACTGTTAAAACTCTGCCTAAAGCAGTTCCACCTTTCAGCAAATGCTGATGGGGAGATCAAGAGGCTCAAGTATCCTAGAGCTTGAGCTCTTTTAGGTAACTTCTGCATTAGGCCTGAATTAACAAAAGGTGCAGTTGCAGTTCACAAGTTAATCCACAGCTGGATTCTCATACTGAATAAACATATTCCAATGAGTAGAGACTGTCCCATGTGGCTTACCTTTCCACTTACTTCCCTCCTCTCTGTTCATGTTTTTTCCATGCTGTGTGAAACAGCTGCTTTAAGTGAAATCTTCTTTAGGGTTTTTGGCTGCAGTTTGAATGTCAGGGGGTTCAGCTTTATTTAGCTGATGGAGCTGTCTAATAGCTAGGACTAAAAATGAGGAGCTTGGCTGTGTGATAATGTTGTATTCTTAAGCTTTTCACAAGTCTTCATTCCAGAGAGAGCTGTTGCCTAGTTGCAGTACACACAAACCTATAGCTGCAAGTGGTTGGTTGTTGGTTTGTTTGGAGTTTTTTCAATTAACTTCATTTTTCACTGGAGCAATCTTTACCTCTGGACAAGTCAAGGAGCAACCACAGTAGCTTCTGTCTTGGGGCAAAGGCCTCTGAAACTTACTGTTAAACAAGGTATGTTGCAGCTGATTAAAAACCATTTCCAGCTGGGGGAATAAGGATGAAAGAAAAGCTGCTTTAATAAAATAAATACATAGGTGGAAGGGTACAATGCTAGCAGTTAAATAATATTTTGAGTGGCTTTCCATCTTATGAAAAAAATGAAACTAAAAATCTCTGTCAGTTGTACAAAACAAATGCTTTCACAAGTTGCTGGTACTAACCTCTTTCAAGACATCATTATACTTCCATAGTTAGTAGTTCCCCTCCCACACAAATGGACTACCCAGATCCTAAACATGATTAAAGAAATTACCATACAGGAGAGGGTGATCAGAGACACAGTTTTTGCTCCCTAACTGTGGGCACCACTCCTGTAGCTCCTGAATGATTGTTTTCACTAAGAAGCTGGAAGCTAATGTGTTCCACATCACATTGTAAACATTGATCTGGCAGCTACACAGAAACTGCCCAAAACATTGGTCAAATGAGGTAAGAGCAGCTGTGTTAACAGCAAGGAGACAAATTCTCCCCCTTTGAAGGATAAAATAAGTGCAGGATTGCCAGTAGTTGCAGTCAGTTCAGCTGTTGGTAGTCAAACCTGTATCATTCACCACTCAGAGGGAGGTCAGACACAGCAAGAGCCAAACATGACATGGAGCAGGTACCAGACAAGCCGTAGCTGTTGGAAGAGAATTGCAGCCAAGGGATCATTCTTCTTTCCCTCCTCAGCAAACCCTTGTCAGTGTTGGTGAAATTACACTGAAACTGAGCAACTGCCTCCAGGTACTGCACACAGGAGCTGGGGCTGGTGCTTCCAGAGGAGCTGGATACCAAGCTTGTCTTTCATGCTGTGGACATACTTTTGCTAGTTTACACTGGAATTGACACACAACTTGATTCCATTTTCAGGTGGATCTCAGAGCTTACTGTACAGTGCATTTGTAACAGGCCTGAGGCAGCCTGTTTAGCTCAGGTACACTCTGCAAAAGAAATCTCTACCAGAATGATCCTTCAGAACAGTTTGTCCAATGATTTATTCATCCCTTAGATTAAATTGCACGAAATTTCTTTATTTTTTCACTAGCATCCTCTGGAGCAGGAATCCCTTGTTTTCTTTTAATTATGGGCTGCTCGGCCATTGTGCCATCACAGTGAGCTGGGAGCAGGGGCTGTGGAGCCGTGTCAGCCGAGATTGCCGGCAGATCCGCGGAGGCTGAAGGGTTAACAGCCATCGGTAAGGCGCGGTCAGGGCTCAGCCCCGCGGGGGTAAACGCTGCTGTGGCTGGGAGCAGCTCAGGTGATGGCAACAGATCCTTCTCGAAGCTGGGAAGCTCCAGGGCTGCTCTATAGCCGTTTACTGCCTGAACTTCACTGACATTTGGAGGATTAGGGAACGATTCTTCATCTTCTGAAGTATCAACATCCTCCAAAGGCATTGCTTTTGGGGCACTGTTTGTCCATGGTGCATCCTTTATACCACAGTCAGTGTGAACAGATGCATCTTCTGAATCACCATCATAAGGATCTAAAAACTAAAATAAACATCTCATCATGGTGGATGATTATTTGTCCTTTAAAAAAAAAAAAAAAAAAAAAAAAAAAAACAAAAAAA
>VXBB01025247.1:90555-103219 GCA_013399915.1 Illadopsis cleaveri | reverse complement strand
AAAAAAAAAAAAACACCAAACAAGATGCAACATACAGTGAACTTTGAAATCCCTCTCACTGTAAGTCACAGACTTACTGTGGAAGCTTTTCTGCTTATCCACACACTCCTACCTCTATTTTAGTTTTTGGAATACCCAAAACCTACTTGTAGTCCCCTGAATTCCTTCGCTTTCTTGAGTCCTCCAGCAAGTGGGCTAGGCACAACCTATTTAAAAGCAGTTAACAAAGGTTTATAAGGCACTTTCCCATAAATTATCAAACAAAAAACAGTAGGTGGAAATCTCAGAGAAGAGGAAGTCAGACTGTCACATTGCTAAAAGATAATAAAAAGTGTATCTCAGTCTAACTTTAAAGGTTTGGTAAAGTTAACCTAAAACAGAGCTATGGTAAGTCTTAGTGCACTTAAAGCATTGCACTAAAGAGAACAATGAGTAATTACATACCACCAGAAAAATAAACCAAAACTGCACTTAAATAATAGTAGTCAGGATACAATTTAGAGTTTAGAGAGCTTCCCTCCCACTCAGGTCCCTTTTGTTCTTTCACATGGAGATGATTTGGAATCCCAAGATAACACTTAGAGTCTGGGCCTATTAACTTGGGGGGGGAAAAAAAAAAAAAAAAAAAGAAAAAAAAAAAAAAAAGCCATGTAGGGAGAATCCCTTTAGAAAGCAAAGCCCAGGTACCAAGTGTCACAAAGAGAGAGAAGTTAACAGCAAGGTAAGTGGGGAAGTTCTTGAAAAAGATCCACAGCAAGTGCTCCGAGAACACACTGCCTGTCAGTGCCCTGCTGCTTCCAGTGAGAAGGGGGAGAACTGAGCACAGCTGAGACAAAGCAGGGCTCAGGAGTCTGGGCTCAGCAGGAAACCAAAGGCTTTATCAGCAGAGCTCAAGTCCAAGCCCATTTGTAACTGTGTATTCCTGTGCTGCTTGAAGGACAGAGACACCCCCACAAAGCCCTTCTGCTTCTGCAAAGAGCAGAGAAATCCCCCAGTCCTGGCCTGGCACCTGCCCAGCACCCTCAGTGAGAGCAGCCAGCTCTTTGTTCAGGCTGGGACTGGTGCAAGCCCCCCATCCACCCTGCCCAGCCATCACACAGCTGGACTTCCAGCCTGCTTTCTCCCAGGAGAACACAGACAACTCCAGCCTTGCCCTGACCTTTCTGGAAGGTGAAGTCATGGCAGATTCTTGGCAGCTTCTCCAAGTCACAAAGCACCGTGATTCACATGGACCAACAGTGAGCATCAATTCCAAAGAGTTTTACCCACAAATTAAGTAATTTGTTCTCCACTTCAGCATCAGGTTGTTTTTCATCAGCACTAAACACACTGGTTTGACAGAACAATGTTCAAGAAGTTACCAATATTCATAACTAACTGTCACAGCAACAGAGCTGCTCTTAAATCTCCAAAAGGGATAGTCAGAAGGTGGAAGTTCTCTACCCAGAGCTGCAGAAAGTTAACCACCAGGAACAGCCCAGGTCAGCATTTTCTTAGCATTTGTCTGCCTAAAACACTGTCTCTTTCCTGCCTCATCCCCCTAGAATCAACTTTTCTAAAGTTAGTAACAGTTTTAAGAAAGAGCCTGATGGAAAGGATAGTATTGGGGTTTAGGTTGTTTTGGGGTTTTTTCCAGTTGCAAAATCAGCAACCCCACAACATGCCTTGGATGCTCCCTGTTGAGGCTGAAGGAAGAGTTGGATACACATCAGGGAATCACATCACCATCAGAACACTTCAGAGTCAGTCCTTACCTCTGCCCTGGATTCAGACTCAGACTCTGTGCTTGACTCCATTGTGCACTTCTGCTGCAGAGGAGGAAGGGAAAGAAATGCCACTCAAAGCAGAAGTTTCTGCAGCTTCAGGCTGAAGCTGAAGTTCTAGTACCAACTGTAAGTGCTGAGTTTCTCCAAAGCTTCCCCATCTGAAGCCAGCTTGTCTTTCCAAATATCCCATAGCCGTGGTGTTGGTTGGGTTGTGCAAGTGAGACATAAGGGAAAAATAGAAGCTGTTCTCATCACTCCTCACCCCCAAAACCACAAAGGGAAGCAGTCCAGAACATGCCTCACACTTGCTAAGAATGGTTACTCCAGGCTTGTGAGTAGCTTTACAAAACATTTTTTAGTTTGCACTGTGGTTCTGTTTGTTTCTTTGCATTTGCTGGCCCTACAGCTCAGAAATGAATGAATCAAAATACTCTCATTTTTTTCTAAAGCTCTTGCTTAGAAAGAGACCTTACAAACACACAGGTCCCCTAGTCCCCAGAGGGTAGGACAGAAGTGGAGGAGTTGCCTCCATCCCTCCCCTTTAAATTAATTCATTCACACCTGTTCCTCATGCACTCTTTTCCAGCCCAGCCAGCTGCACCATCAGGCCACGGGCAAACCAACAAACACTTTCTGAATTGTATTTTAACAGGGAGGTAGAGAAGCAGCAATTAGAAAAGTTACCATGTATTTTCGTGCCAGTCTTTCTACGGAGTCTGGGCTTTGAACAGAATCCTCCTTTTCCTGAGCATCTACTGAAACAGGTAGAGGGGAGGAGAGCACATTAGAGAAAACCTTCTGTGAGATAAAATGCCCAGACATGGCTACTCCCTTTATGCTAGAAAAGTTGATCAGTCCTCCACATAGTCTGTGTTAAGCTCTCAATCAAAGGCAGCTTCTGTTTAAAGATAAGTAAGAAGCAGCCACTGTCTTCTGCCACAAGACTTCATTCATTGGTCCTTCATGCAGCATTAGGAAAATATAACTTCTTTTAAAGAAGCCTATACCAGACCATAGAGGGTTTGTGGTTTTTTTTTTTCCTTTTAGGCACTACAAGTTTTCTGAACCCTTAAAGAGGTATTTGTGCTCAAGATATCCAACCAGACTAGAGATGGATAAATGCAAAGCTGTGCCATAAACCAGCTCTGTTCCAATTCCCCACTCCCAATATTCAGTCCCTGCTCACTCACACATCCCCCCTCGCCCCTGCAGGTCTGTGTCACAGGGGCTCCCTCCCTTCCATATCCTCCCTTCCATACCCTCCATGGCCCGTCCAGCCTCCCGCCTCTTCCTCCGCCGCTGTCTCTTCCCAGCTGAAGCCATCCCGGCCCCAGCCCCTCCCGCCTCTCCGGCTTTATGCGCCGGGCCCCGCCGCCCGCTCCTCCACCCTCACACAGGCCCCACTCAACCTCCTCCACCTTGACAGCTGCTCCTGCAAAAAAGAGGGAATTATTCAGCGAGAAAACCCATGAGTGAAACCCTCCCGTGAAAGAAAACCCTTTGTGCCACTGCAAGACTCCTCTGCAGCAGCGCTGACCGTGTGGGGCCTGCACTCCTTTAGTCACTACATTTCCCAAGTGTGCATATAAAATACACACACACACATATATATTATATATATTTAAAAGCACACGTATGCACACACATTCAGCTCACAAGGCCTGGTGGCCAGGGATGTGACACTACCCCTCTGCTCTCACCAACTGATTTTCTGGAGCCCCATTTCCTTCACACGACCCTCGGGCTGGCAGAAGAGTCAACAGTCCAGGGGAACCCCCCTCTTCCCTCCAGAGGCAGCCAAAGGGATCAAAGATGTTTCTTCCCAAGATTTGCTGGAGGAGATGATCTCCCCTGTAGCAGAGGGACTGTTGTAGCTGGACACACAAAGCTTTCTGAGCATCCTTCTTAATGACTTACAATCCAGCACAGCAATTTTACTGTTTTTAAATATCAGGAACACTATTTTTTCAGAGTTACTGGAGAACTATGGATCAGGTCTGTTTTTCACAAAGAAACAGATCTGATTTGATCCCTTAAAAGCCACATCTCCATTCCCTTTCTTCTTGTTCTTTTTATAGGAAATTAGTAACTATTTTTCCTTTTTTTTTTTCCTAATCAAATTCCTTTTCTTCTCATTATCTCCTTCCTAGCTGGCTTTCTTGCATCTTTCTGCACAGTGCCGAAGGTACTACTGTATAAAAACCTCAGCAAAACAAACGTCTCACTCTAAAGCCAGCAGTGGGTTGTTGCTCTGCAAAGGCACCAGGAAAACAAGTCCCAGTGGAGGCGAAAATGACAGCAGCTGCAACAGGAGCAGCTCACAAGCCCCACAAGCCTTCACCCCACTTCTGCCTCCAGCTGAGCTAGACCCTGTTGTTGACACCTCTTTTCTTCCCAGACACCTGCCTTTTCATGTCCTTACCTTCTCTACCCAGACTAAAACCATCTGATGATTACTCCCTCTCTTCAGAATCTCCAACCCTTTTCAAAACACAGCAACCAAGACACCCCACAGCACCTCCCACCACTGAAGTGCGAGCTTAGGAGGTTGCTAGTGCCTGCAGCACCAGCTGAGCTGAATGAGCACAAATGATCATCATGCTTCACCCAAATACAGGGCTGGGAGTCCTTACTCCCACAAAAGCCTGCCCAAAATTGGCTACGGATTCTTTGCAGGCAGTAGCTGTTAGCAGCAGTGATGGTCACACAACAGAACTCCAAGGGAGATCTCAGGTGCCCACCTCCCAGAGCACACAGGTGATCCACCGCTGAGCCCTGTGGCTGCAGTGTGAACGAGGAGGCGGCCCGAGGGTCACAGAGTTGTCGTTGCAGGGCTCATTCCCATAATTTCCCACTGCTCGGTGCTCTGCCTCTCCTCGGCACTCTTGGCCCTGCACAGAACTTGTGCCAGCCCCAGCAAGCTCTGATTTCCCTTGAGTCCAGGCTTTCTTATGGACTGGCTGTTCAGTGTAATGCAGGGAATGACTCAAAAACACCAAACCCGCTCTCAGGGCAAGAAATACAAGAAATAACCTGCAAGTTTCACCTGAATTATTCTCTTAGAGATAAATTAGTTTTCAAGAGAGGTTAAGACATGTGCCATCCCTGACCAAGTGGAAAAGTCTTTAAGATAATCACAGTAAATTTTAAATCCCAGTGTTGCTAATTGGAAGATATTTTCACCATTTTCATGATATTTTCACACATCAGGGAAGATCTTGTAAAATGGATTTTAGTCACAAGTCACACATACCTCAGAATCTCCCTTAGCTTTGATACAATACTACTGAAACAATTTTTTGACACTGAGGTCTTCATGCAATAACCGAAAGCTTGCTGAAGTCTACTCTCCTGATAACTTTCAACATTGAACATCACAGAAGAAAGCCTTTTCCTCCTGATCATTGCTTCCGTCACCCACACACCAAACTGAGTCAATACTGTGCACACATTAGACACTGTAACTCCCTTTCTGCATCTGCCATGTTTGTTATCACAGCCACAGTACATCCAGCACAGTGAGCGGCAGTGATGGGACACAGGATTTCTCACCCAGGGTGAACAAACAGCTCCTGCCAAGGCACAGGGACACTTGAGCTCACAGCACACCTCACACAGGCCCCAGGCAGGGCTCTGGGGGGAACCACAGTCCTGCCTCACTGCCCAAGGAAATTATTTTGACAATGCCTCTTTCAATGACATGCAGGCACCAGTCTCTTCTGCAGACTTTTATGAGGTAACCATTATTTGAAATGATTTTGAACATTTCATGTCATGATACAGAATGAGGTGTGGAAGACAAATGCCCCACTTGTTACACACACTCAGCTTTTAGCACTTGTGTAAGCAGCATTGAAGTAGCTGACTTTCATATCCCATCTTCAAAAAGGAATTCACATTTGGAACCACATGATCACCTCAGTCTAGTGAACTGACATACAGGAACACCAGCTTGAATTCCTCAGGTTGCAGTGTATCCACTGCCCCAACCTATGTACAAAACAGGGATTGGCCTCTCCCTGCCCTCAGGGAGCTGCTTTGACATAAAAGATCTCCTTACAAAGCCACAACTTGTGCAAGTTGCTTCGAATATTTGCAGGAAATCCAGTTAGTACCTGAAACTCAACCCTTTCACCTTTCTACAGAACACCAACACACCATAGTCATATATATGTGAATTTTACACTGGGAGCTCCTGTATCATGGAGCAGAACAGATGGACACAGGAAAGCAGCAGATTGTCAGAATTAGCCCTTAAACCCCTCCTCCTCTCAAATTAGTTAATTGAATTTAAGCCATTGTGAATACCTAGTAAACAAGGGCACCCAACAGGCACCTAGGGCCAAACTCCTGGGTGGAGCTGCTTACCAACAATTTCTTTGCTACTCCAAGGCAAATGCCAAGGAATTCAGAACACGGCACAACCAAGCAGCTTCCTGGCAGGCTGTGCAATGTGCAACTGGCAACCTGTCAGGTAAAAACTCCTGATCAGCTCTCAGCAGCAGCATGCAACAATGGGGTTACAGCTCCCTTCACCCTGACTTCAGGACAATTGAACTATCCACATGCATTATATCCCAACTTGCAGCAAACCACTTCTCCAGAGCCCCTTCTTGCTCTGCCATGGCACTGGTTTGTAGTGGGATCACCAAGCAGACCCTATTACTTGTACACAGAGCACAACAGCAGCTGGAGCTCAGGATCCAGAGCAGCAACTCACATAGGCAGAACAATTTTATTTCAGTGTGAACAAACAAGTCAGTGACACAGCTCAATTCTTAACACTTTTATTCTTACAGTTCTAGGTTTGAACTGTACATGCAGAGTTGCATAAGTCACAATAGAGATTTACAGTGGATTCTATTCTATGGTAGAGTGCAATCCAGAATCCTTGAACAGTATAAAAAACAACTTTAAACATCAAGACCTTGTTAGGAGCAGAAGGATTAAAGCTTCCCCAAAAGATTCAGCTCTCCTAGATACCTAGTTACTAGGTACTGTATGTTAAACACTTAAGAGTTGAAGAGCTGTGGAACACTAAACAAACTTGAACACCCTGATGTCTTCCCATCTTCATTACTTCTTTCCACATTTCTGGCAATTAAGAATAAGTCAAAAACCCTGCCACCTGCAACCAGCTAATACAGACAAAAATAACTAACTCCTTACTTGCCTGTTTAGGGTTGTACAGTGTTAAAGAAAATATTCCCTCAATGGCATTTGTATCTCACATCAGCTGAAAAAGCAATGTAACAAAAATAAAGGTATAACATCTTTGAAAATAAATATAAAGAGGGAATGCAGACAAAGTGTCAAAGATTTTTTTTTTTGGCAGGTAACATTCATAATATACAAAATATAACTTATTCATATTAGCCAAGGAAACATTCATGAGTTCCTGTAAACTGGTTTAATCCACCTCCTCCATGCGTGATGTGTCATCATCTCCTTCAAGAGGTGGCATCTCCTCAGTGACTGCTGGACTGGCTTCTTCTGCAGCAGTGTCATCTTCATCAATGCCTGTGCAGGAAACACACACCCCATTAATGTTGACAGCTCAACTCAAACTTTCCGTCTCCCCAGCACTTCAACCACCTGAGGGGTTCATTTTCCACTCTACCAAGCAGGACCAAGACAACACACCCCGAGTTCACTGGAGCCAGGAGAGACTTGGGAACTTACCCAGACCGAGTTTGATCATTCTATAAATGCGGTTGGCATGCGTCTGAGGGTCTTCTAAGCTGAAGCCAGAGGACAGGAGTGCTGTCTCGTACAGCAAGATGACAAGATCCTTCACAGACTTGTCATTCTTATCAGCCTCTGCCTTCTGCCTCAGTGTTTCAATGATGGAATGATCAGGATTAATCTCCAGGTGTTTCTTTGCTGCCATGTATCCCATTGTGGAGTTATCCCTTAATGCCTGAGCTTTCATAATCCTCTCCATGTTGGCAGTCCAGCCATACGTGCTTGTTACAATGCAGCATGGAGAAGTAACTAAACGATTGGACACAACGACCTGCAGAGGGTACAAAGCACAAGTTTGCAATTCAAGCATTTTAACAAGTACAGCTGATTTACCCTAAATTCATTTTAGATTGCACTTTTACACACAGCTGAACCAAGTACTACTCTTACCTTTTCTACTTTCTTTTCAAGGATATCTTTCATTATCTTGCAAAGATTTTCAAACTTTGCTTTCTTTTCCTCCTGTTTCTTTTTCTCTTCCTCATCTTCTGGAAGCTCCAAACCCTCTTTTGTAACAGAAACCAGGGTCTTGCCTTCAAATTCCTTCAGCTGCTGCACACAGTATTCATCAATAGGCTCAATCATGTAGATCACCTCCAGCCCATGCTTGCGAAGGCGCTCCACAAAAGCGGAGTTGGCCACCTGATCCTTTGTTTCACCTGCAACAAACAACCACAGATGAGCCTCAGCACTAACGGCAGCCTGCTCAGTTTCTGCAGAGCCTATGCAACAGCTGGGGTGCTTCATGTTCCAACCACAGGAAAAGAGAAGGGGCACTGAGAGCCCAAGGACACTCAAGCTGTTTAAAATGACACTCCAGCATCTAACACTCTTAACTGATTTGGAAGCAAATTTGCATTTCCTGGAATGCCATGTAAAAAACGCTCCCCCTTCCTGCCAAACAAAGAAACCCTATAACAGCATTTATTGAACCTCCCTGAAGGTAAACCCACACATAGTGTGGGTATTTTGGAATGTCAGTTCCCAACTCACCAGTAATGTAGTAGACATGTTTCTGGTTTTCCTTCATCCGAGTGCAGTAATCCTTCAGGGAAACCATTTCATCACCAGATGCAGATGTGTAGTACCTCAGTAACTCTGAGAGCTTCTTGCGGTTCTGTGAGTCCTCGTGGATGCCAAGCTACAAAAAAGTAGGGAGAAAAATCACTAAGTGATTCCTTCGGGTAAATACTGAACTGTGGTACTTCAGTAACTGCAACAATCTGCAACTGCCAGTATCAACACTGTTGAGCAGAAAGACTACCAACCTTGATGTTCTTGGAGAACTGCTCATAGAACTTCTTGTAGTTCTCCTTGTCTTCAGCCAGCTCAGTGAAAAGTTCCAAGCACTTCTTCACCAAGTTCTTCCGGATCACTTTCAGGATCTTGCTCTGCTGCAGCATCTCACGAGAAATGTTCAGAGGTAAATCCTCAGAGTCTACCACACCCCTCATGAAATCTGTAAATGACAGAATCACTTTTGTTAGTCTCAAACAAGTATTACCAGTCACTCTACCTACAAAGTGGCTGCGCCCATTAGAAATTATGAATTTGTTTCTATAGAACTCCAGTAAACATGAACTAACCAGTACTTCTAACTGCTCAACACCTGTTTAGAATGAAAATCATCCCCCTTCCAAATTTCTTTACCGACGAAACAAAACTACAGAATAGCTAAGCAGTTGTAACTTTAGGGAACACTTTCCCAGAATTATACTCACTCAGATATTCAGGGATCAGTTCCTCACAGTTGTCCATGATGAAAACTCTGCGCACATACAGTTTGATATTGTTCTTCTTCTTCCTGTTCTCAAACAGATCGAAGGGTGCACGCCGTGGGACAAACAGGAGAGCCCTGAATTCCAGCTGCCCTTCCACAGAGAAGTGCTGGAAGAAAGCAAGATGGTAGTTTTAGTCTATTTGCATGGTTCCACTGTGATAACCACAGAACAGGTCTTCAAATGCAGAACATGAACTGTGACCATCAGAGATCAGATTGACAGAGCAGCTGAGACACTGGCCAGGAGAGCAAGCACTTTCCTCAGACAGACACACTGAGTAAGTGTTAAGTTATGAGGTCAGCAGACCAATTCAGAACACATTCAGTTCCTTATACAACATACTGAGATTTAGAAAGCAAATGTGTTCTTATTGCACTTCCCACCATGAAACTAAAGGCATAAAACCTTTTCAATGACAATTTACAAACCTAATCACTTTTTGTATTTATATGCAACTTAGTTTTAAATTTAATTAGACAGGGTAACTGAACTATGAACTGGGAAGGCACCTGCCCTTCCTGAATGCAGGTTTGATCAGATTATGAACACCAGTGCACAATGGATCATGGTTCAGCAGCATGTTAAGCAACGTTCTGGCTTCTANACTGGGAAGGCACCTGCCCTTCCTAATGCAGGTTTGATCAACGTTCTGGCTTCTGTGCTGTGTATTACAGTTCATGTATCTATACATACAACTGTAGTTGTGTATCCAGAGAAGAACTCACCTTGACAGCCAGGTGGTCTTCCCAGTCATTGGTCAGACTCTTGTAGAATTCTCCATATTCTTCATTGGTTATGTCATCTGGGTTCCTGGTCCAAATGGGCTTGGTCTTGTTGAGCTCTTCCTGATCAATGTACTTCTCCTTAATCTTCTTCTTCTTCTTTTTGTCTCCATCCTTCTTCTCTTCTTCTTCATCAGAACCAACATCCTCAATCTCTGGTTTATCTTCTGTCTTTTCCTCCTTCTCTTCTTTTTCCTCTTCCTTTTCCTCAGCCTCATCATCACTCACCTCCTTATCACGCTCCTTCTCCACCTACAAAACAGCATCAGTACATGAATTGCAAAAGCTGTAAGTTTAGAAAATAACAGTTATAACGTACCCCTTGCACCCTCACAAGGCCAGAAAATTTCACAAACACAGTGTCAGGCTCTCCCTCCTACACTCCAAGGACTCTCATTCTGGGAGCTGACACAAGTGGTGGTGTTTCCACGTGCTATGAGCTAAGGTCTTATTCAGTTTCACTACACTGAAAAACTTGTAACAGTAGACCTAGATTCATTAACAGTTTGGAAGCAGAAACTATTGGCTTGGAAAACATCTTTTCTTTTAACCTATAATCCTGTAAAAATATAATTTTAACAGAACTACACTTTCCCAGAGCTTCCTCCATGTAACATCTGAAATAACTGGAACTAATCAAATAAAGATTGACTGCTCCTTACATGAACTCCTACATGTGAAAGTGGTAATACTTATTTAGCATTCCAAGCAAGGTACATACAAAGAGCGTAATTGGGTAGCCAATGAACTGAGAATGCTTCTTCACAATTTCCTTGATTCGCCGCTCTTCCAGGTATTCAGTCTGATCCTCTTTAAGATGCAGGATGACTTTTGTTCCACGGCCCAGAGGTTCACCTAGAATGGAGTTCACATGTTTTACTTTGCTGCAGCAGGGCAGACTTAATGATTAAGCTCTTTAAAAATACACTGCTCTATCAGCCATTTTTTTACTACTAGGAAAATCAAGCTTTTGTGCATAAAAACAGCCTAGGTTACACTTTCTGAAGTTTACTGTGATCTGCATGTATTTAAAACAAGCTTCAGAAAACGTTTACTACTCTGTTCAGAAGTCCTTAAAGACTCTGCATACAGAGTTGTTGAAATCTTACAAATATTTCTCTATGAAATCTCCAAAAGCTTAATGCACCACTTACCCGGGCATTCCATATACATTAAATTATGCCAACTGAAATGGCAAGATATGACCTGGACGTATGCCTGATGTGGCACATTACCAGTATTAATGCCTTTTATCTTGTTTCTTTTCCAAGGCAGACTATGTATCATTGCTAAACATCTGTAAAAGGCATCATCGAGCAGCAACACTGAACACTCACCATTATCCAGTCTGACAGTGAAGGACCCTCCAGCTGAGGACTCCCAAGCATACTGCTCATCATCGTTGTGCTTGGTGATCACTGTCACCTTTTCAGCGACCAGGTAGGCAGAGTAGAAGCCAACACCAAACTGCCCAATCATGGAGATATCAGCCCCTGCCTGCAGGGCTTCCATGAAAGCCTTGGTGCCAGACTTGGCAATGGTACCAAGGTTGTTGACCAGGTCAGCTTTGGTCATCCCAATGCCAGTATCTACAATGGTGAGAGTACGATCATGCTTGTTTGGGATCAGGTTAATTTTCAGCTCTTTTCCAGAATCCAGCTTGCTTGGGTCAGTCAAGCTTTCATATCTTATCTTATCCAGAGCCTATAAAACAAGAGACAGGTTTTAACATTCCCTGACTACTTCTAAAAAATTTCAGTGATTGTCAGAATTAACCAGACTGGTTTCAGTACTTACATCTGAGGAATTGGAGATCAGCTCACGGAGGAAGATTTCCTTATTGGAGTAGAAAGTGTTGATGATCAAAGACATCAACTGAGCAATCTCAGCCTGAAAGGCAAAGGTCTCCACCTCCTCCTCCATTGGTTGGTCCTGAGTTTGCACAGCTTCCGGCATCTGTGAAGGAACAGGGAGAAACTGAAATTCCATGCGGAACAGCTTAACTAACATATCCTCCTGCAGGCAGTGACAATGGCATTTTGAGATCAAGTTTCTTAATCACGTGGTTTCAGCACCAGAAGAACACAAGACACATAAAAAAGCCCTACCCAGGTCTTATTTCCAGGCAGTAACCACTCAAATTTTAAGGAATGCAGAAAATATATTACAGGACTTCAACTCCAGGCTTGCTTTGCACTTACTTTACCTTGCAGCACTTAGGATAAGACAGAACTTTTCCCCTCTCCTCCCTTAATTTACGGATTGATACAGGACTCTCGTTTTCCCTTTTCACAAAAGTACCTAAAGTCTTTATTTGGATTATTTCTCTCTTATTCGCATCTCCCTATTACTTTGCATACACAGCTACCACCTCCTGCAGCGAACACTATGCACAACTCTCACTCGCAGTAACTCACAGCTCTCAGCTGGACCTGTTCCTCTGGACAAATATCTACCTTGATAAAATACTCGTCCTTAACCGGGTAACTGCTGCCCGTTTGCCACCCTCTGCGGGAGCCAAACCTCAGGGGCGGCGGATTCCGCCCGAGAGAGATTCATCCAACCACAACCCCGCTTTAGTGGTTACAGA
>VXBB01025247.1:70028-89423 GCA_013399915.1 Illadopsis cleaveri | reverse complement strand
CCGCTCCTGCCGGGAACGGCCTAGGGTTGGGATCACCCTCTCTCTCTCCGTGCTCCCTCTCTGCTGCGTGGCCAGTGTGCCGGCGTGCGGCTGTACGGGAGTGCAGGGGTGCAGGAGTGTGAGGGTGCAGGCGTNGGGGCAGGCGTGTGTGAGGGTGCAGGCGTGTGTGAGGGTGCAGGCGTGTGTGGGGGTGCAGGTGTGTGGGGGGGTGCAGGTGTGCGAGGGTGCAGGCGTGTGAGGTGCGGGACTGCAGGTGTACGGGAGTGAGTTGAGGGGTACAGGTGTGCGAGTGTGCCGGAGTGTGGCTGTGCAGGTGTGCGGCGGTGCGGAAATGAAGATGTGCGGGTGCGCAGGCAGGCAGGGGTACTTGTGCGAGCTTAAGGATTTAACTTACTTAAGGATTTTAGATGTGTGGCTGTGCAGGAGTGCGGGTGTGCAGAGGTGCAGCGGCGCGGGGTGGACAGGTGGAGGTGTGTGGCTGTGTGCGCAGGTGTAGGTGTGCAGGAGTATCTGCAGATCCAGGTATGCAGCACTGCCGGTGCAGCTGTGCAGCTGTGCAGGTGCTGCCGTCCCCTCGGGTAGGACGAGGGGCTGCGGGAGGGCGGCCCCGCTCCCCTTGCTCTGCTCGCCGGGCAGGATCCGGCCGCGCTGCCGGGCGTAGCCGAGTGAATCACAGCTTAGCCATGCTGTGGTAACGCGTTTCGCCTGCTCAGGGAAAACAACACCGGTTCTCACGCAGCAGGTATAAGTCTGGGAGTTAACAAAATTCTGCCTCTCGGTCTGTGCACTTCCACGGGGTAAAACGAGCCATGGGACCGAATTCAAGCAGCTCAGCAGACCTACATAGCTATGCAGTTACTTAAGGATTTAAGTGCTAATAGTAGACATGAGGCGTAGGCCAGTGCTGTTGGGTTTGTAACAGCCCAAAGCCTGAAACCCGCTGGGATTCTCAGCCTGAACGTGGCCTTTGCCAGTTCATCTGGGAAATCTTGGTTGATGTTCAAAGGGCACCGCAAGAGACACCTTTATACATACATTTACACATCCTGCATAAAGGCTTGGATATGTACACATCTCATTATACCCAGCAGCTCTGTGATTGCAGCATTTAGCAGGGTGGTTATTTTTATATCCTGAATGACCTGATTGGGAGCAGGGAGTTAAATGCAGATCTGCATCTCAGGAGAATGATCTGCATCCCATGTGTTCCAGACCAGACTTCTAAAACTTTCTTCTTGGAACTGATCCAGTTTCGAGGATATAAATACCAAGAGAAACTACATGTTAAAATTGTGCACTGATGTAAGCATGAATCTAGACAAATTTCCTTGCTCTAAAGAATGGCTGTTTATTTGAGGAATAAAAAGTATGTTGTTTCTGTTGCAAAAATTCATCTCAGGCACAGCTTCTTTCCATTTTCTTTTGTCTCTTAGATGTGCCCCAGACTTCTATCTAGTTCAACTTTTATCTGACTTTGGGGAATTGAAGTTTAAGTTGCCTAACCTGCCCTTCTACAAGTTGAGCATCTGAAATAGACTGGCTTGCATGAATTAGATATTCCAATACTTAGATCCATTAACACATTTAATGAAAAATCCTCATGCTGGACTTAATGTCTTTTACATTGGTTATCCTGCAGTTTTAACCCAGACAAGCAAATCTAATTGAATTGGGTTCCATCGGCTTGATTTTGTTGTAGCATTATGTTTTCAGGGAGTTTTCAGGATTCTGACAAGAAGATACATTAAGTACACGTGTAAAACATGTAGTAACACCAAGGAATTAAAAGTACAGCTTTTCTTGGTGCAGTTTATGCAGTATCTGGATCGGTACATGCATTGGTGCAATCAGTGTCTTAAAGGACTCTGCCCTCTTAATCCTGGCGCTCCAGCTCTGTCCTAAGCAGTTGGCCAAAATACAGGATCCTGCAGGTTATTTTAATTCATTGGAAAAATTAACTGTGGTGTCAACAACATAAAAGGGTGTATAGATGAGCTGCTGCTCAGCCCACAGGAGAAATCACACTAAGGGTGAGGTTATTTGCTAGCTGTTCTAAGCCACTGAGAGAGCTGGATTTCAGCCAACACTGAGCCTCCAAAGTTCTGCACTTACGTCTGGGTCACCTTCTTGGTACTTACTTTGGCTGGTTGTTTTCTGTACTGTGTTCAAGTTTGATTTTGAGGTGCTTCTCAATGCATTTCTCTTCCTTTCTCTCAAACACATATGCCTGTATGAAATAATGCGCACCAAAATGCTTTCTTGAGTACGACAAGTTCCTTTCTTTGCACAGTGACTGTGATTTCAGTGATCTGACAGCTGCTTTGGTTGTCTGATTCCATAAAGCAGCCTAGTGGCTCTTCATCACTGTCCTAATAAAGTGTGGCACTTACACCCAGGCATAATGATGTAACTTTCATATTTTTTCTTAGATTAAAAAATCGTTGTTGTTTAGTATAAATTCTGTAGGATGTGACCCTCTTATGTTCAGATTCCATTGACTGAAAGGCTTTCTAACACTTATTTGCATCAAAGTAACTTCTGTACTTCAGAGAAGGGCAAAAGTATTGCAATATATGGAAATCTGTCCAAGCATTTTATCAGGCAATATCCTACTAAATTTGCTTGTGTGCTCTGTTTTTGAGGTGTCCAGAATTTTAAGAATGCCACTTTCATAAAAATATTGATGTTTAAGAAAGTATTCTCTTTCTAATCTCTCAACTAATGTGGGTCAAGTGATTCACTTAGGGATATATGTCATTTCAAGCATGTGAAGACCTATGGATGGTTTTGCATATGTCTGCAGGATCACATGCCTTTATACTGTCTAATCTCCAGTCACATCATTCTGTTTTCTCTTTTGTGGTTGTGTTATTCAGCTTTCAAAAGCAGACTGATTTCTTTTGTCAAAGTTGTTTGACAAGTGCACTGGGAGAATGTAATCTCATACCAAACCATTTAAGTTTTCCCAGCTCTGCTTAATCCGAGTTCCTGTGTGCTTGTGTAAAACACATATTTTCTTCGTGACTTGTGAATAACCTATATTCTTTTTGTTCTGCTATGCAGTGAGGGCTAGCAAATATAGACACTTTGTTCCTATGGTTACTCTATTTTAACTGATCCCAGTTTTGTATTACTTCACTTCCAGGCAAGAAAAAAAAAAAAAAGACTGGTTCCAAACTTGGTTCATGTCAGAGTTAATTTTGGAGGAAATTCTGAACAAGATAGATGCATTTTTCAATGAAGAGATTGTGCTGGTTTTCGTTGAGGTAGAGTTAATTTTCTTCACAGCAGCCAGCATGGAGTGATGTTTTGAATTTGTGGTGAAAAGTGTTGATAACTCAGAGATGTTTTTGTTATTGCTGAGCAGTGTTTGGACATCCTCAAGGATTTTTCTGCTTCTCACACTGACTCCCAGCAAGGAGGCTGGGGGGGCACAAGGAGCTGTGAGGGGACACAGGTGGGACAGCTGACCCCAACTCACCAACAGGACACTCCTTACCAGAAAACCTCCATTGTGCATTTCCTGGTTTCCTAAGGATTAGTCCCATCCTTGTTCTCTGTATACATTTGCATCTTAATAGAATCTTTAATTACACAATTTCATAGAACTCTTTGCTATGTGAAAGTTATAATATTTTAAAAGAACAAAGTAAAAGTCGGCTGAAAGGAAGTTCTTTAATGTTCAAAGTGTTGAAATAACACCTAGGAAAACTGGGGTTTATTATTAATCAAAGGCTCTTTCTGTGTTGCTGAGGAAGATTTTTTTGGTTTTTATAAGCTACAAAGAAATTTAAAAATATTTGCATAGAGAATTCGAATTCCAGCATTTAACGTAGGTTCTGAGTGTTTGGTGTTGTAGCCTTAATGCTTTTATGGCATTGCTTTAAAATTTGTTTTGAGTTGTGAGACAGTTTTGCCATGTTATCTCAGGACTTCAGGGTTTACTGAAGGAAAACAAAACAGCGGCAACTGAAACTGCTTAACAGTAGATTTCAGAAGAATGATGTAAGTAGAAAGATGTGGTAATATATGTTTAGTTTGCTTTACCACATGGAATTATGCATGTAAAATCTGTGTTATCATAATGTAATGTAAAGCTGGGAATGGATATCTGTCTGAGCAAAGCTTCATGTTTTCTTAAAACTATTTCCCAGGCTCTCTTCTTTTGTGCTTTCTCATTGCTTGCTGGAAGCTCAAGTGGTCATAAGATCTGTAGGTCACAAAAATAGGTGATTCATACTAGAAATAGGATCAACAGTCACTTAGAAGAAATATTTTTCTGGTGAAGAGGCTACTTAAGAGGCAAAGAACAAAATCGATCTCATAAAATGTAGTTGTACTGTAGAACTGCAGGTGGCAGCAATAATTGCATGGACCGTGGGCTGTGTGTACACATTCTGTTTTCCTAAAAGTTTATGGTTCTTTAAGTGTGTGTTAGGGACTGTGAAAACTGTCAGTCATTTCTCTCAGAAGGAATCCTAAAGGGACTTACTGTTGAATAAGAATATATTTGTTATAGAAAAAGTTGACAATTCCACTACAAGCAAATGTCAATTATAATTTATATAATATATATATTATATAACATATATATTATATTTATATAGGTATGTAAAGCTCAGCTGCATAGGAAAGCTGAAAGAATGAGCATGGAAAGGCCTGGATTCAGGGGACATTAATTATGTCCCAGAATAATTGTTCAGTCTTATCATAAATTACTTTATGTGGTGTTTGTTACAAAATTAATAGGTTAACTTTATAACAACTCAAACTTAATATTTTACAGTTTTCCTCATCTTAATATTCTCTTGTGACTAGAACATAACATATTTTCTTTATAGTTTTAGACCTTATATAATGTTTTACTCTTTCCCAGAATAAATGCATAATTAGATACTCCTTAGCTAAAATTACATGTACAAATCAAGCATCATACCTGTGCCACCTGAGCTGTAAAAGACGCTTTGTCTTCCAGCAAGTTAAAAGCTTTCCTTGCACTCTGTGGTTCTGCTCTTTGTTTTAAGAGCACTGTAAGATGACTGCGGTACCTGTTTGTGGAAATGTGTGTGGTCTCTGTCTAGCATGAAACCAAAAAACCAGGACACAGTTACATGGCTTGGAGAGTGACAGGAGAATGTCATGCCCACCAGAGCTCCCTTAAATCAGGAACAGTTACATAAAACTGTTAACTTTGGAGGGAGAACAAGAGGTATGGTGGCAGCTATAACTTTTATTATCCATAGTTAAGAGCTTTGTTCTATTCATAGCCATAAGTTTCCATAGATCCTAATTCAGAAGGACAAGAAGCTTGGAGAAAAAGCCCTTCCAGACAGCAGAAGGTTTGACTAAAAAGTCCCTAGACAAACAAAACGCTAGACTTCCCATGAAGATGTTAAAAACAATAGTAATGGTAAAGTTACATCGTTAGAAAAATGCCTTAGTAGAGCTGCAGAATCAGGAGGCATGGAAATAAACCTGACACTTTTTTTCCCTCTACATACTCAAGTTCTAGGAGTTGAATTCAGTGTAACAGTAAGGGTTGGGGGTTTAGTACCTATAACAACTGAGCACTGTTGCAAATTTACCATCAAGTGTAGGTACATATGGAGCACTTACATAGCTTATTTTGTGTGCGTGGTAGATTTGGAAACAGAACTCTCCTTTCAAGCCACCTTCCAAATGTTGGACACTATTGGTAATTATGTCACAAAGCATGAGTTCTGTACTTCACTAACATTCTTGATGCAATAGTATTGATTTTGCAAATTACTGATGACAGATGACTTTTCAGAGTTGAGTTAGGTGATTGTGACTTGAAAGAAAAGTTGATAGTAGGAAATAAATTTTCAATTCATCTTAAATAGAGGCACAAAAGCTAAGTTCTAGTCCTAGGTTTTAAGCAGATAAGAAAAATCACATAGTGTTGTATTAGGAAAATTTTATATAAAGAAGATATCTTTGGGATCAAGTTGCTCTGGTGACTTCAGAAAAAGGAAGAAGAAAAATTGTTGGAAAGGCCTTCATAGTTCAGGAGCACTTCCAAAGCATCTACTTCTTTATAAACACATTTCCTACAAACAAAGAGGAAAAAACCTTCATAGACAGGTTTGCCTTAGAAATCAGGGGTAAAGAGAGAGCAATCTGGTATGGAGATCACACTTTCAGATTTAGTTGTGAATGGAATTTTAGTTGTGTAAAGAGCTGAGAATGTAGGTTTACTAAGCAGTGATAGCTGGAGTCAGAGTGAACTAGGTTAAAGAAAATCAATTAGACATTTTTATTGAGGATACTGAGTATGCAATAACCTCAATCATTCCACTTTAAGGAGGGCACAGAAATGGAAAGAATTGAAGAATCTTGCAGAACAACTGCTTAAATTGGTGCTAATCTGATAAACCTGATTCTAGAAAGAATTTGCATGGAGGACTTTTAGTTACTTATTAAGTCTGAACTGTAGCTCAAAAGTAGCTCTGGTATCACACAGCCAAGTTACCTTAGATCTGACCAATATGAAAGGAATTCTGTGAAAAAGATTTATAAAAAGCCTTGGCCAAGGCTGACTCTTGTCACTCCTTCAAAGAAGTGTCCCGGCAGAACACCTCACAGTCCAGAGAACTGCTTACAAACTTGCTGTCTTCTTTCCTTCTGAAAGTCAAGGAAAACTTGGAAAATTTTTATTATGTCACCTTCATAATTGTGCTGTGCTGCAATATCTGTGAAAAAATATTTGAAGTCAGCTATTCAGAATTCAGTATATGCTGTGTGCTATACTATGAGTCTGCTACACACCTAGAGGTTTCAAATTTCATCATGAAGCATGTTTCGACAAAGGTCTTAGAAGTCATAGAAATTTTAAAAATCTGCAATCAGGATCTACATTTTTCAGGACGGAAGATTGTGAGCATTTAAAATAGATGTCAATGAGGTAGATTTTTCTAGTATTTCAAACAATATATGGTCCTTAATTTGACACTCTATACTTGTAAAAAAAAAAGGCAAGAAATTAATTTAAATTTGTCCGTATATTCTTGGTAGACCCCTTTTTTTTTTCGTATTCCAGACAGTACTTCCATTTTATTAGCAAGATATTGATGGGATAAAAAACAAGGTACTCAAATTATGGAGTGCTTTCAGATAATCACAGATTAAGGTTTAAGAGCTATCTGTGATGAACACTCTGCTTAGGCACGGTTTAATGTTATTTTCTTGCTGTGTCAGACAGATCAAAAGATTTATTTCTTGTGAAAAACCAGGAGATCTCTGAATCCCAGCTTCCTCTCCACAAAAGAATGCTGTAAAAAAAGAATAGTAGCAGTAAGATATTCTGATTAAAGCTGACTGTGAGTAGGTACTTTAAGAAATTTTGTCAAGAGCTGTGTAAGTACTTGATTAATCATTACAAATTTATCTGTGGGCTACAGGAACCAGGCATAGTGAATTAGAGGGGAAAATCATCTCTTTCAAGGAGATGCTTCCTGCCATACTGAGGCAAATCTTCTGATGTAACTTGGCTCCTTATGCTGAAATCCTGCTTTGCAGTCAGCTGAGCCAAGGGTATTCTTAGCCAGTTAATATGCAGGTCAGTATAATGCAGCTGCTCTGCTCTGGGAAAGTAGGACAGACCACAGTTACTAGAAATCACCAGGTTATTTCCTAACCAGAGGGGTGCTGGTTAACACTTGCCAGGAGATACCTCTGTCTTTTTCCCCCACATCACTGACAAAACAAAACAAGGAAGAAAATCCCTCCAGAACGGGCCTTTCAGCACTGTGGGAGTTGCAATGACTCTTGTGATTGACAAACTTAAAACTGTTTCAGATGCTGACAGCCCAGGATTTCTTCATCTCTGCTTTATTTGGATTGGGTATATCTGGAAGAGTGAAAGTACTTTTGTTTTGCCAAATTCAAGTTACTTTTTGAATGTCTAGTGTTTAAAATAAAATCAGCAAGTTCACTCTAACCAGTCAAGTTCTTTATTATAAAGCAAAACTATTTAAAAAATTATGACAGAATGCATTTTCTGTTTCTTCTTTTGGCTGTCCTTCATAGTAGATCTACAAAGCTAAGTTGCAGGAAGGGGCATCAAAGGAGTGGGACAGTAAACAAAGGAAAAGAAGGGATATTTTGGCTTTTCTTCCTCAGGGCATAGCTTCTCTTTCTAATGACTTACCTAAAATTGTGTTTCCTTAGACCATTTGTTCAAAATGAAATATCTCTCTTGGCTGTAGTTCTATAAAACTGTTCAAGTTTGTTTCATCTGACAGAAATACAGTTATGAATTTATACTTATATGTTATGTATATATACATATATATATTATATATGAATTTATAAAAATAACCGTGATGGCTTGGTTTCCTTCTCCTTTGTAGTTCAAGACAGAAAATTACAGGGGGACATTATTTTTCCAGAAACCTCTGCAAGTCACATTCCTATTATATTATTTAATTTGCATGTTATTTCCATCTTGATGAACTTCCCTGCATGTCCTTGGGTTTGTATGAATAAACATAATTACAGGTCATATGAGATGTATTTCCAACTCTGCTTTGCAGTTTTGTAGAATTAATTCTTTAAATAATACTGATGCACCTGGCATTCAAAGTACCT
The DNA here is from genome assembly GCA_013399915.1 of Illadopsis cleaveri. Classification (NCBI taxonomy): domain Eukaryota; kingdom Metazoa; phylum Chordata; class Aves; order Passeriformes; family Timaliidae; genus Illadopsis; species Illadopsis cleaveri. Next base: position 80,813 of record VXBB01025247.1, on the reverse strand, counting down.
TTCTAAATTGCCTTCTGCTCATCTGTTCTCACTTTTGGAAGTAGAGCCATAAGAAGTCTGGCTTAAAATCCAGAATTACTAGTTAGTCACTGCCAACCAGACCTCTTTCAGAAGCATATCTAAATATGTCAGGAGATTTCTTTGGCCCCAAAAGCACAGCTTTAGTATATATCAATATAAAATGCATAATCAGAGTTTATTGCTTCACCTGCATAATTATAATCTTCAGCTACAGCACATATTTTCATTGCCAAGTAGTTGAGATTTTAACAAAAGCATGAACTGTGTCTTACTAAATTCACTAAGATAAATGTTGTCTTTATAAGATTTCCTCTGGGCTGGTGGATGAGAAGCTCAGCATCTAGACTGGTACATGGTATAACTCTGTCCTACATAGGCAGTACTCTTTCAGAGCTCATTAGGAAAGCAACCCAAGAAATTATCACACAATAATGAGTCCTTCTTGCAAATGTTAGTTCTGGCAGTACAGAGACATCTTAGTTAATGTTGTACTGGTAGCATCTGGGAGTGATGCAAGGACATTAGGTATGCAACTAGTGTTTCAAAGCATGTACAATTAGCATCTCAAACAAGGCACTTACAAAGAGTGTAATTGGATAGCTGATGAATTGAGAATGCTTCTTCACAATTTCTTTGATTTGCCTTTTTCCCAAGTATCCTCTTTGGTCTTCCTTCAGATATAGGATAATCTTTGTTTTACAGTCGTGGTTCCTTATGAAGGAAATATGTGAGTTTTAGTGACAGCACAAATAGAATCCTTTTTCTGAAATGAAGAGTTAATACAATTGTAATAAATTCTTAATCATCACTGACTACCTGATAATGCTGAGCTGGTGTTCTATACTTGTTCTGTGCTCCAACAAATGCAACAACTGAAGTAATTATACCATTTCAGTGTGTATTTCCCCCAGTTTTCAAAGCCCTCATGAAGCACAGCAATACAACATCTGAACTGCAAGAGGGAGTCTATAATGCAGAAATTCATTAAGTTTGACCTTTCTCTTTAAATGTTGCACGTACTAGAAATGAAATGCAGCAGTGGTGCTGTATTGTGTGATGCACATTCATTCTCTGCTGCACAAAGTTCAGTCAGTGATTATTACCCAGCCAGGCAAATTTGCTGCTAAAGGTAGAGATCCTATTCCATCAGACTGTGCACCTGTGCTCCCACTCTGTTCTGCAGAATGTTCACTTGACTCTCACCACCCGTGAGACAGAGAACAGCAAATTCTGTTGACAAACATTTACCACTATCAATGACAGTGAGAAGCCTGGAATGAAGGTCACTTTCCTACTGCCTGTCTTTGCTTTGTGACCACGGTCACGTTTGCAACCAGGGAGGCAGAGAAGAAGCTGACCCCAACCTGACCATTCCCAGAGACGCCAGCATAAGCCACATTTCTAAGGCAGCTCCTCTACTGGACCTTCACAGTAGTCATGGGATCAGCTTTGGTCATCTTGGCCTGAATCTGTGATGCGCAGAAAGCAATTGAGCTTGTCAGGCCCATCATTCCCAGAATCCAGCTCATTAGGATCAGTCACAGCCTCAAGTCTCATTCTGTTCAGGGATCACAGCAGAAGGCTTGAGCATTCTCAGCATTACGGTTAAGAATCCAGGCAGTGTTTTACTGGCTAAGTCACATTAATAGCCAGGTTACTTGAAACCAATGATTTGCTAACTCCCTTCCTCAGAAAGTTTTTCTTGCTGGAATAGAAAGTGTTGATGAGCAGCTATTTCAGCCTGGAAGGCAAGAGTCATCTTCTCTTCATCCATGGGCTGATCTTCTGTTCACACAGACTCAGTGTTAATAAGGATACACAGAGTTGAAACCTCACTTGACACATACACTTGACAGTGGCACATGTGTTTTTAAACTGAAAAAATAGAAATAATTTGTCTTGAGAGCATAGGGCAGAGAAATTTAATTATTGTTTCAGATTTATCGTTAATAATCTGGTATACGTTTTAGCGTTTTCCCTTTTCCCTGATTTCTTACTTAAGATTAAGATAACATAGGATGAATAATTGTTTAATCAAGAGGAAATGCATAGGCTTTTTAATATAGTCATGTTAGACTGTATTATAAAGTAAGAAAAGTCATCACAGGATTTGATTTATTATCACAAAATTAATTTCACTTCCGCCTTCTGGGACATCCCAGAGATAAAATTTTGCAGTTATGACAAAATAACAAACACAAGATTTTCACTCTCCTTTAACTGAAACACTACCTCAACAGGAATACTCTGAGGTAACTCTTTAATTTTAAAAATAGGCCTGGAAGTTCTCTGGGGAATGAGAGAGATTTGCTCAGTTGGTATAATGATGAAACTAACACAGATTTGTTTATATTCCCTTCAAGTCAGAATAACACTGCAATGAAACACATTTTATTCAAGGGATATGTTATAGTATAAAGTCACTTCTCTTGATCATTTAACAGAAACTAAGTCTGAAACCACCTAAAGATGTAGATTTCCTCCTTAAGACAGGCTATTATTTGCTGTTCCTATTTAAGTTATGCTTAAACACCTCCCTTTATTCACTTTTCATGAAAAAAGACCACAAGGCCCCTGTGTCTGGCTACTAGCTGTTTTTATTTTGCCCAATTCTCTCCTGTCACAGCTATGGGAAGGAAAGTAGACAAGAAACAGAATAAATTATAATTTAAACTGACTAGAAATACTATGATGAGATTATGTTTGAATTTTCCAAAGGGAAGTGATGGAAAGAAACATACTGTAACCACATTTCACCTTATATTAGAAGAGCAGCTAATCTTCATCAGCTAAGTCTGGGAGTAAAAGAATCATTGTCATCACTCATCTTTCTTGAGAATTAATGTAGGTAACCTTGAAGCCACCAAAAAAAACCCAAAAAAACCCCAAAACAAACAATCAGGCCATCCCTTGGTTTAGACATGCAGCAGGAGAAGGAGAGTAGAGAGAAACTGAACAAGACTCCTTAGGCATGGAGCAAGTCAAGGCAGGTGTGGAGAGTGTCTTATTCTGACCTACCATATATCAAAGGCTGACAGGGTTGGCTAACCCATATACTAGAGGCAAGCAGCCTCCTCAGCCTGCACTTCAAAAGAGTTTTATAAGAATTTAGTTTTACAGAAGGTAAGTTAAATGCTTCCTACTCAAAACAATGTTGATTCATATTTATATTGCATAAAAATAAGTGATAATGTTAAGGGTAAACTTAATGAATGATGGAGTGTTTGAAGTTGGGAGGAACCTCTGGAGGACACCTCATGTCTCTGCTCAAGCAGGGCCACCTGGAGCAGGCTGGCAATTACTGTGTCCACTAACAGCTGCTCTGAAATGAACTAATTGTGGGTGACATCCCTTTGCAATTACAGAAAGTGACCACAGCCCTCCCAGAAAAACACTGAAAGGTAAAATCTCTGCAGGAGCAGCTGGTTCAGCCCAGGCACACGTGGCCTCGGCTCAAACGCCAAGGAACAGAAATGGAAGATTCCTTGTGAACGGGGGTGACGCTAGTGCACTGATGGGCTGTGCCTGTTTCTGGATGCAAATGAAGAAAGTAACACCCTGACTTGTGAGATTAATCCATTAAAGCAAAAGAGAAGCTTATGGACCATGGTACTGCCATGCTAATGAGGATTCCTCCTGGGTGTTTGTGCTGTTGCTGCAGTGGGCACAGGGAGGAATACGGGGGCTCCCTGCAATCCCTGCCACCCACCTAAGAGCTGGGACATGAGACTGCAGCATCAGGTCTGTCCAGTTTGCAATGCTGTTAGAACTCACCAGATGGGGCTAATACAGCAAATATAAATATTCTCTACAGGAGTCATCTTGAACAAATGTAGAGGGATGGGTAGAGAGGGCAATATATATTTGTGTATATGGCACAGGAGTTTTAACCTTATAAAAGTTTGGTTTCTTTTTTTTAAGTTAACCCCTTCAATGAGTTCATTATTTTAATAGATACTTTGTTACATTAATTTTCCATTAATCATATGTTTAAGTATTCAACCGTTCTCTCCCACCCCACTAACCAATAGCTGTCTCAGGAAATCTGTAGGTTGGATCAGGCTTGGCTATTTTAAAATTTTTAAAAACTCTAAAGAACTATAAAACCACATATATAAAAATTAAAGGTTTATGTTAAGATCAATTCCTCATTATTATGCTTTTATCTATGTTTAAATAAATTAAAGTTGTAAAAACCAGTTTGTTTATAAATGTGCACAGCTTTCCCTTCTCCTTTGGTACACTGATGCAGAGACTGACCCTGTCACATAAGTCCATACCCCAGATTTATTTTCCTGTAGAGATTAAACATATTTAGACATCACAGTAGAGTTTTAGTTAACTGATGAAAAAAAAAATAAAATACCTGTATGCCAGTGCATCTATCAAACATCCTCATCTGTGTCAAATCACTGAATCAGGAAGTTAGTATTTGAAAATTGAAAGTAATTGCCTGTGAAAGATGTCAGACTGGTGCTCTCTGTATTTTACTGTGCCTGTAAGGAGCAATTCTATGATTTTTACTGTCGAAAATGAGGAAAATGCATGAATATTTAGTACACATCTACCTATATTTGATTTTAGCTTGTTATACCTACTCATGAAAAGAAAAATGACAGTGAACAAATAGACTTCAGATGGGTTTTAGCTCAACCAACAGAGCAGCTATTGGAAAATGACGTAAATCTTGTTATAACTAGCACTCGGCCTTAGGAAGATGGAGGCTAAAGACAAGGAATGTCACAGGAATGTGTATGCTTGATTATATGATTACTGATATGTGCTTGTTACATAAGAACAATATTGTATGAGCTGCATAACAGTGGTAGTTTCAGATAAACCAGAAAAGCAGAGACCCAAGAGCCTACTCAGGTAATCTTCTAAATCACACTTTTCTTTAGTAATACCATCCCTTGCTTTGTGTATGCAGTGAGAGAAAGTGAGGAGAGAGAAACAGAGCAAGTCTCATTAGGCATGGATAAAGTCAGACTTCCATTTAGGGAGGCACTTAGGCTGCTGAAGGCCTGAGTGATGATAATTTTTATGATGAATTAAATTTTGTGTGTGATGAAATTATAAGGTACATATGGTAATGATGTAAGAATACATATGTCATAATAACAAATACCCTTTTTCCTCAGGCAGCCTGTCTTGTAGATGAAAAAATCCCAATCATAAAAATCTATCCCACTTTGATGGTAAGTTTTATCTAAAAGGTTACACATAATCTTCCTATATATGAATAACTTCTGGACACCAGATGAATAGCAAAGCCTTGTGAATTTAACTTACGCCCTTCCTGACTTGCAAATGAAAATCAGTGACCACATGACCATAATGAAGCCAGCACATAATGATGACCAGAATGGAGCCAGCACATAATTCAGGGAAGTAAGCTCTCCTTTCTTTAAATGTGCAATGATTCAATGAGCACTGAATGAACAGCCAGTGCTGTGCAGTATCCAGAGCTCCCATGCTTCAGTGAGCTTATGGAAAAACTCATAAAAAGTCCCATTAGATGATCATTTATCTAAAGCTTCAATGCTTCATCTAAAACAATTTGGAGACAGTCATTCCAGCCATGGAAATGAAATTATGCTTGTGACACTGATGGAGAATCTCTTCCTATGACTGAACAGAAAGCAGATAGCCATGCTTTTTCTGAAGCTCTCTGCAACCTTTCAGATGTGAGAAGGGTGATAAAGGAATGAAAAGTGTGCTAATAAGTTTTCAGGTCCTCTTTGAGTAATACACCAAAGCAACAGAGAAAGATCTTACCATCAGCTAGATGACCTAGGGGAGACTGAGACTTAAGATATACATGCATATACCTGTCTTAAGTGCAAAATGTTCAGAGACTCCTGAATCTGGTCAGCTTTAAAACTCAGTCACTTTTTTTTTTTTTTTTTTTGTTAATGCTTCCCTTTCCTTGGCTATTAAAGTCTGTCCTTTCCAAGAACATCTTTCTCAGCTTACCTTATTTCTTGTTCTGCTTGGGGACTTCTAAATCACACACTGGCAGCCACTTTCCTTTCAGGGATGACTGCTAACTCACTGTTGCTCACACCAAATGCAGGTTGCTTGGGTGACCTGCAAGACCCATCAATAACCAACCATGCATTATTGTAACTCAATAACCACAAGCTTCCCAGTGAAAACCAGCTGAGTGAAATAGCCAGTTCTGATGAAAGAGAAAATAATTTTGAAACACATATTTGCTGAATCTATTGTTTCTTGAATTACCATCATGCAAGGGTCTATTGCAGACCGCACTTTAGGAGTGTTCTTGGCTTTCTCAATGACACTGCATTCTCACACTGCAACACTGTATAGAAATTCCAGTTTTGGGAGAAACCGAGTTGCTGCTGCTGGCCAACAATCAGACCTTATTTATTCACAGGCTATCATTCTTCAGCTGATTACAGCAGTACTGTGTATATGGATAATACATCTTCCCTATTTAGGGAGTTTTGAGAAGTAAATAATGCTGCAGCACATCTTAGAAACACAAGTTATTTGTAGGTGTATCAAACCAATCTCTCGGCGTTCCATAGAATTTAAATTAAATTCAATATCTCAGTCTTATCTTCAGAGAACATAATTTCCAGGGCAACTACAGCCCCAAGATAATAACTGTTGTTGACAAGAACAGCACTCCTAGCTATGGAGGCAAGGTACTCTTTTCAGGAGACACCTCACAGTGACCTGATTGCAAACAGCAGAATGAAGTTTTCCAAAGACATAACAGAGTTCACCCCATCATCCTATCCAAGCTACAAAGCAGACTCATTTTACCTTGCCTCCTTCAATCCAAATGTCTGTTTTTAGGAGTACCCATTTGTTTCTCAGTAATTAACCCCCCCACTATGAAAACAAACTGTTTCACATGCTCTTGCTCCTCTTGCGGAGGGATAGAAGTATAAACAACGTGTAACGTGTTCCAGGAGAGCAGAAACTTCCTGGGTAACACCCTTTCACTTCGTAATACATAATACATTACCTCACATATTTAATGTTAAATCTATGCAGTGGTTAAGAGATTCCTAATGCAAATAAGGAGCTATGAAACTATGCCAGAAACAATTTCTCATGATGAAAGCAAGTCAAATATACTTTAAAGACCACGTAAGTACTTGGAAATATATTTCCAACACTGCCATCCTTTTTCTTCTCCCCATATTACATGGAGCCTGCATGCCATCCTCTCACCAGCACCAACCTTTTGCCTAGTTCAGATGTGTTCCTTACGTGTCTGTGTACCTCTGCTAGTAACTCACACACACTCAAAAGTTGCTAAAATTTTACACAGTGCAGAGATTTTGACTCTCTGGACTCTTAAGCCAGTCACATTAAATGCCTAAATTGTTTTGGGCATTAGAAGTCCCAGAAAGACTCGACAGACCTGCTGTAGTTGATAGACAGTGCAGAGACAGTCTCCTGATTTCAGCAGCATAATCTGCAGGCAGTGCATGCTGGAATAGATAGTTTGTCTAATGGAGTATGTGTGTAATCACCTTCATTTTTTTTTTAATTTTCTTTTCTCAGGAAAGCTGGTAAAAGCTAATACCAGTTGTTGCACTTTCTGGGAAGTAACAGATGGCATTCAAATTCAAGCACAGGGAAGTTTTGTTCATAACTGTATCTCTATTGCAGGTTCTTCATGGCTAGTAAAAGCACTATTAATATTACATTCTGAAAAGTTGCAGGATCAATTTATGCCCTGCATAAAGCAATCTCAAAGGACCACATTTTATTACCATTAGTGAATTTTGCTCATGTCTGTTTTCCAATTTGCCAAAACAATTTGCAAAAAGTAAAGGCACAATACAGCAGTGATTGCGACTGACTTCAGTTTATTGGTTGTGTGGTGCATACAAAACAACTCATCTGGGATGTCCTCATGGGATCATTTCAGAACTATCATCCTTGGTTAGCTTGCAACAGAAGAATTTTCAAGTGGTACAGGGAATTTTTTCATAAGACTTATCTCTGTAATCTCTTTTTCTCCTAGTATTTGATGAGCATTGTTGATGGGGTTGTACAATAGTGTTCTTGTGACTTGCAGCTGTGTTTTTTAAATGAATATTTGTCTTGGATTCTCCATGGAATCTCTCAGCAGCTTTTATTGATGTTTCTTGTAAATGTTAAACACTACATCAATTCTTTGACTTTCTGCACCATCATGTACTGCTGATAACCAGGTACTTGTTAACTTTGTTTATTCTTTGGATCACACTCATTCCATCAGTGACAGATGGCCTGCTGTGGTTTCAGTACGATTTGCATTCCACACAGTCCCTCTACCAAAGTTGCCTGCTTTCTTCTTCAAAGTGATCTATCCAATGTTGTCAGTGGGTAATGAATAAGACACACTCAGTATGCCTGCTTCGAGCAGCACTTTTTAAAAAAAATTTGTTGTTGTTACATCCTTATCTGTTTGAAATATTACAATTTAGAAATCCTTGTTCCTGCTTTTCTTTGGTGACTGAAAATATTCTTTCTCTCTGGAAGGCCATTAATGAAATTTCTTTATGAAAAAATCACTCTTAAGATGATTTTTTAAAAATTGCAGGGCTGCTTACCTACTTTATGTGCTTTTAGGAGGTCATCAATACCATCTGGCAGGACTGGCTGATAAGCTGACAAGATCTATTGGTCATTATTGATTGGCTTTATCTTAAGAATTTCAAGCAAGTCTTCAATACCAGGCCTTTTAAAAGTCTAATTTTCTGTACTTGTTCAGATATTCACTCAGATACATACTCTGTTCTGGAGATCTTTGGCTGTTTCATGGCTCTTGGCTATCTTTTACTAATATTTTGGTAGTCAGCAGCAAGACAGTATTCAGCTACAAACAAAATCTCTTTGAACTAAATTGACTTGAAACTAAATCCCTTTAACCCCCTGCAATCTGGAAGACTGAGTGGACTTCTTCAGCTGAGCTGATTTAATGGAAAGAAGGAAGGTCCTGCTGTCTGTTCACTTAAGTAGTCAGAGTTTTTCATTTAACCATATTTATTTGCAAGGAGTTTAATTCTGTATCCATTTACCTTTCAGAAACGGCTCCTCATGAGGTCAGGAGAACACTGTGGCTGGTACAGGAAGGAACAGCAGCATAGATGTAGTCCAGAAAGAAGAGAGCAGGACAATGCCTTTGGTAGCACTCACATTAGAGCCACACAGCTACAGCAGGAAACTATACCTTGAAAGTGTTTTTTTTATTGTTAACATAAAATGATCAAATTCTGTGTTGCTTATTTTCGCCTACTTGCACATTCCCAACTCCTTCCTTATTTTGGCTCCAGCAGTTCTATGGTGAGTTGAATCAACCTGGTTGCCGATCAACACTTTGCTTACCTGAGACCTCATAATTTCTGTGTGCGTGTTAATTTTCAGGTGGATCTGACTCACCTTGATTGCATGATTACTAGAACTGATGCAAGGCAGGTAATGGAAATACCTGTAGAGGAGGGGCCAAAATCTTTTTTCACAGCTGGAGATCAGTGTTAGATCAGTGTGAGTCAGCCATGAGGCTGTAGTCAGACAAACTCTTAAAGCTGAAACTGCTGTCAGAAGAAACAGTCCTGCCTCCCTGCCCAGTGAATACAATCCTTCCCAACCCTGTGCCACCTCCATCTGATATTGATCTGGTTCACCATGCAACACAGCTGGCTGTATGGCTGCAGGATGATCAGAACAATGACGTGAGTGATCCAATAACCAGTTTTTCAGGTTCACACCTCAGGCCAACTCCCAGGCCTGACTCTGCCTGCAGCAGGTTGGAGGCTGGTGCAGAACTGGAGGGATGGAGGTACCTTCTCCATCATGGACAGCCTAAGCTTGGCATGAAGTGTCAAAGTACAGCTGCACACCTGGATTTGCTGTCCCTAAACTGACAAACTCTCACAGCAGGAACCTCACCAGGCTTTCAGGCACTGGCATGTGCCCTGCGGGCAAAGCTGGCCAGGGCCATGGCAAACGTGCCAATGGAGATGACCAGGGTTGTGATGCCTCACTGTGATGTGAGTGGGGGCTCTCATCTGGGAGCCATTACCCAAAAACCAGCACTGCACATGGGTGCCTCCTGTCTCTGATCTGGCACCTCCAGCAGCGGGGACCACCTCCTCCCATGCAGTGCTGGCACAGATGCCCACATCCTTAGGTGGCAGGTCCCTGTGGGCACACAAAGCCCCTGTTCGTGACCCCCTCCTCTCTCTCTCTCCCATCCCCCAGAGCAGTTGCCCCGTGGAGCCACCATGTTGGGTGATCCTGCTGAGGCCACATCGCTAGTGCTGTGTCCAGTTCTGGGCTCTGCAGCATGAGAGAGACGGGGAATTCCTGGACTGGGTCCAGTGGAGAGCTACAAAAATTATTAAAGGACCGGAGCATCTCTCTCATGAGGAAAGGCTGACGGAGCTGGACCTGTTCTGCCTTGAGAAAAGCTGACTGAGAGGGGACCTCATCAAAATGTATAAATATCTAAAGGAGGGGTGTCAGAGGATGGAGTCAGGCTCTCCGTGGTGGTGCCACGGGCAGAAACTGATGCACAGGAAGTTCCACCCGAACACGAGGAAGAACTTCTTTGCTGTGCAGTGACAACGCACTGGAGCAGACTGCCTAGAGAGGGTGTGGAGTCCCGCTCACGGGAGACATCCCGGAACGCCTTGGACGCAGTTCTGCGCTCCGGAATGACCCCGCTGGCGAGGGGAGGCTGACCACCTTGACCCCCCATGCTCTCTCCCGCCTGACCCGCTCGGGCACTCC
>VXBB01025247.1:0-69928 GCA_013399915.1 Illadopsis cleaveri | reverse complement strand
TCGGCTCCAGCCGAACTCCCGATTAACCAGGTAGCGGCTGGGGAGGGGGAGAGCAGGCCTGGGCCGAGGGCGGTGTGAGGGCATCGGCGCCGGGTCGGTGCTCGGGGCTGCTCCAGACACGGTGTCACCGACGGGAGTTGTGTGTTGGGCCCTGTGCAGGGATGCGATCGTCTGAACCCTCCTTGTCGTGCGGGAATGAGGGTTGGCTTTCCTTCCCTGGGCCTCCTTCACCTGCTGCTTCAGGTCAGAATTTGCTGGACACACTAATGCCTGTTGTGATTATGGTGGTGTCAAATCCCTGCTTCCAGGATCTTCCTAGCTTTGGCTGCATGGCTAAAGCGTTCAGTGCAGTTTTAGGCCTTTGTTATGACTTCGAAGTGTGGGTTGATTTTAGAATTGTTTCTAAATGGGAGCAGTGCAATGAGATGAGTCTTAAATATCAGCTAATTGACAGAGAGAAAGTTGTTTTTCCAGGAAAGAAAGATTGATGTACTTGAGAGAGAGAGAGAGAGACTGCTTATGTGTCATGATTGGATGCAGGACGGTGCATGCATTTGATCTCTCAGGTCACCATATTTATGACCAAACCTTTGATTTTACGGGATTCAGAGGACAATTCAGAATTTGCCATGCTAGGTGAGCACATGTTACTCCTGATAGATGTAAACACAGATATAATGCATGTCAGCTTTTTGTTTTGTTTCAAATAGTGGGCGTTCGTTGTTTTACATGCTCGGGTCTCAGCTGCCATCATGTGAGTGAGTGCTTGAGTCTCGTCATGCCATCATACCTTGAAATCTTCCTGCTCTTACCCCACCATTCAGCATGGGATGAGGGCACAGAGAGCTGGAGACTCACATCAGGCTGTGCAGGAAGCTCGTGGATGAGCAAGGAATTATACCTGAATCTGCTGTGTCCTAGGGTAGTTCCCCTAGCACTCCTACTTTATATAAAATGTCAGCTCCAGCAGGAGTTTAAAGTCTACATGGTTGTTTGTTGACTGTGACCTAACAAGATCTGATATGTCTTGTATAATTACATGGAAAAGTGTGCCTGTATGTATTTTAGTTTCACCTTTTAATGAATTTTAATAATCTAGGTATGTTTCAAATAATGCTTGGACAATGGCTTCTTTAAGCATACAAGGAGTATTTAGTATCAAGCAGTATTCCCTATTTACAGGCAGTTGCTATCTTTACAAGGTATCCTGAGGAGCAGGATCTCTGAAAATCCATATCCTAAATTGTTGCCGTGTTTGGGTCCTGCTGTGTTTGTTTTTTCCATGCAAAGTAGCTGCACAGTTCTCTCACTTAGCTCACAGAACAGGCCTTTATGTAGTTTAGTAATGGTACATGTGATTCCTGCAAGTTCTCTTAGTCATCTCTTGCCACACTTCTGAAAAATAAAAATCTAAGGCCTGGAACCTCATTGACAATAAGGAATGGAATAATTATCTCAAATTACAAAAATCTTCTTGAGCTGGGTGTTTGGATATCTTTTTAGATGCTAAAAGCTACTGGTATGATATATAGTCACTGAGAAATTTGAGTTTGTGAACTCATGAGCTCTGAGGCATTTATACCTGTGACAATGTGAAATGCTTTTTTCTCTGAATAGAGTAAAACATACACATTGTTAGGACAGAATTCATCTCAATGACCTTTTACAGTATTAACTATCTGAAATAATGCTTTATATTCTAAGTGTATAACACTTTAGTAAAGTGAACCTAAAGAAAGAGCTTAAATCTGCAATACTTGCTGCTTTGGAATTTATTTTGGGACTTCAGTTGGAAGTGACTGTTTTGTCTGTGTACAAAAGTGAATCAGGAACAGGCTGACAGCCTGTCAACTGATCATGTGAACTTTTCAGAATCAAAAGTTCTGTCTTGTGGCTATCATAAAGGGGAGAGAGCTGTTGTTACCTAAATGGACAGGATGCAATTTTGCCTTAAACTGGGCAGACTGTCACATTCTGTGTTCCTTCCTGTTCCTGGGAGCAGGATGGGGAGGGGGATTTGATCAGTTGAAAACCAACCTATTTGTGCTCCTTGGTGCTGATAACTTCAGTTTTAGCTGTTAGTTTATAATTATTTACATATCCCATAAAAATTTGCCTGATTACTTTAAGACCATGATTTTAATTCTGACTAAGTCATATTCGAGTATTGAGTTGACTTTAATGAAGCTGTGCTGTGTGAATATATCAGCTAACTGTGATTTTGTCTTTTTGGGTTTTTTTCTCTTTTTTTTTTTTTAATTTTTAAAACTACTCTTCTTGATGTTTTTTTTTTTTAATTTTTAAAACTACTCTTCTTGATGGAAAAATGCTATATTTTTCCCAAAATGAGTGAAAGAACCACCAGGACTGTATTTTAAGTGACTGTGTGTGTTAGGTACTGAGATAATTCTTGCATCAGTAATCCGTTGCAGATCAGTGCACATTAAGGGAGAGTAACACTTAAGCCATGAATGACACTTAAGAATAAATAATGTAATATTTAGTCAACGATACCACTTGGAAGAATATTTCTTGACATCAGTAATGCTAATCTTTCTTCTTTTAGTTTCCCTTAAATTCTAAATGCTTTGTGTCTGCTGCGTCTGGTTTGTAAGTCACCTTTTTAAGTGAACTGCTGATGTGTGTGTTGTCTTAGGAGATTTAACTTACATAAAGAAAAATGTTTCCAGGTAACCTTCATCCTTCTTCTGAGGCATTTGGTGAAGTTAGATCTGGCTTCCAGGACAGTGGTGTGGAGATTGTCTGTCTGTACTCCAATCCTAGTGGTTTGGTAGAGAGACAAGAGTTTTGGACAGCATTTCAAGCTGTCTCTAGAGACTTTTCAGAGCAAAAAGGTATTTTCTCCCAACTTTGTTCTTCACCTCTTTAAGAAGGAAGCTGAGATTTTAGTATTTTATGTTTCCATGTTCCTACTAAATTTTACTGTTGTCATGAAACATTTTACCGTGTTCCGTGTTTTTTTGTGTCATATAAAGCACATTAATTATGATCCAGTGCAGTTTTTTTATAAGGAAACTTTGCTGCTCTCTTTGTGTTTATAAAGCAATGCAAATTTCCAGAAAACTCCTGTTTTCTGATTTAGATCCACTGGAGAAAGAAAGACATGACCTGTAGTTTAGTAAGAAGTTAAGCTGTAATGGAATGAGATGTGGTTGCTTTACTTAGGTAAGTATGTAATTATTCTTAACTGCACTGAGTGTCAAGAGACTTTTCCTTTCAGTGCTTCTTTACTTTGGCTTTAAGGTTAGATGTGTGCAGTGATCTCTTATTAACCAGAAGGGGTGAGTTTGAACTCCACTGGTCTAGTGGCAGCTGTAGATAATGGACTGGCAGTATAGGATCCTCTTGGCAGTGTGCTCCTGTCTCCTTGTCTTTGGCAGTGCTCAGCCTCTGGTTGAGCTAGTTCAGCTTGCTAAACCAGCAGCAAAAAGTACTTGCAGTTTTTCTGGGCAGATTTCCTCTTGATTTGGTGAGTTGAACAGTGTCATCTTGGGCTTGATTAGCACACTGTACTTGGAGTACAGTGACAGCAAGGAAAGGGTTGGAGAGGCACTGCCCACTTCAGTGGCCTGTACTGTCTGCTTGGATCCACTGCCTTAGGAGGTCTCTCCTGAATAAAGCCTCCTCTGCAGCCTTAAGTCAGTTTTGGAATGATCTGTTCCTGAGGGATTGTTGACTTGATTTTGATTGAGAGTTACAGGTGTTAAAGGAAGCTTTCCCTGTTATTTTAGGCATTTCCCTCTTAGTGGAGTAAGACTATAACGTAATAATTCAAAAATTGAGCATCAAATCATGGTGCTCTGATGCTCTCGGTGGGTTGCTTTTTCCTGCAGCCCCTAATCAGGAGTCAGGGCTGTTACTTGATTTTGCTTATGAGATAGCCTTGAAGGACTTAAATATGGTTTGTGGCTAGCTTTGCAAAGTGATTTATTAGTTGATTCATTAGGCTGGAAAAGGAGAGTGCCATATCATCTTCGTTACCTTAGGAATGACTGACAAGGCAAGGCTTTCCAGGTTGCTGCTGACATGAACTATCAAGTCCTTTTCCCTTCCTGCTAGGAAGCATTTTCCTTACAGAACTTGTGTGTGTGATGATATGTTATTCTCCATATGTTGCCGCAGTTTCTGGGCAAATTAACCTGCAGCTGTCATTGCAATGTAAGTGCATATTAGCAATAGTGTGGCATCGTGCACAGTCCTAATTTTTATGTAATATATTGTCAAGTTATGAAATTTGAATGTATAGTTTAGCTTATTACATGATATAAAACCTTTTGAATTGTAGTTAAATTCTGACTCTCTGCTCTTTGGTATTGTGTGGCAGACTTTCTTAACACTGGTTGTTTCATTTTTTGAAATCACCTTGTTGGAAGAAGAGGCTTTGCCTTTAGTTTGACTTTTTTCTTGTAGCTACCTAAAGCAGCAGTCTGTTAATAACTATGAAATATTACTGTATTGCAGTATTGTTAGGTTAGAAATATGCATAGGTGATAAGCACAGGTTGATGGAGGCATGGAGGGCAGAATTTGTTGACTGTCTTTTTAAGCTTTCATTCAGCAAGTGTCTTCGAAATTATATTTGTACTAGGATGAAAATAATCTCGTATCTCAACTTCTTTTATTGAGAGTTGGCATACTGGTACTCCCTGCTAATCAGTAGAACAACTGATGTATAGGGTTCCTCCCTTTGCAGTTGTCAAAATTACTTTTTTTTATGTCTGGCTTTATTTGTTGTGCAGTTGAGGAGTGTTATCCTTGGTGGTGACTTTCATTCGATAGACTGTTCACCTGGGAACTTGTTGCAATGACAGAATGATAATGGGTGACATTTGTTACTGTGCTTAATATATTGCTCTGAGAAGGGCAGTGTGAGGCAGTTCTAGGTTGGAAGCTGGGATGTGTGGAGAAAACCATCACATTTTCTCAAGATGTGGTGGGAATGTGAATTTATGTTACTGTATACTTAGAGATGGCTAAGCTGTGTCAGGCCTCTGAAAACAACGTGCATTTTAATAGCATATATGAGCTCTAAAAATGCTGAGGTTTGTAAGGATCTTTGTAAGGAAGATACGGTAGGTCTGAAGCAGGGGGAAATAATGAGAATTTCAGTTTCCTTCAATAACGTCTTTTTGGTGTTAGTTCACTTTCTTCTTCCTCCAATATCTGACTAAACTTCTCCTTCAGGGAAAAAGAGAAAGCAAACCAGGCTGAATGCAGTTATTTAATGTGGACATAGAGGACAGTTGACTATTGCCTTTGGCTTTTGCATATTTAAAAACTTGTTAATTTGTTCACTTAGTTTTCCTAAGGTAAATAAATCCAGCTCTTTAAACCATTCTTCTCAGATCACGAGTTCTAAATGTTTCATTGCTCTCCTCAGTTGGCTTCTGTTGTCTTGTATTTGTGGTACTTAAACTAGACCTGGACCCTGTGACCTGAGTACAGAGCAAGGGAGAATTGTTGCTTGCTGTGTCTGTCTTCTAATATTCTTGCTAACATATTGAATAGTGTTGACATTTTTGAATCCTGCTTATAGTGATGACTCACTTGGATTGTTTCTTATCACATTGCTGCTTTTCTCCATTTTTATCCATTCCCTGATTTTTGTTGATGTTTATAAATGCCATGTAGCGTTTTCATTGAATTTTGTGCTATTAAGATTATTAGAGAGTGGTTTTATTTCCAGTTCTGTGCTGCATAATGCAAAAAATCGTTCCAGCCTTGATGTTATTCACAAATTTGATGTGTACTCTCATCTATTTATGAAAATCTCCCATAGAATTTAAAAATCATGTGTTGGATTTGCTGCTGATGTTTCGCATTTCTGGGGTGTGTTGGATGTCCCTCTTTAAAATGGTGTTGAAGATTTCTTTTTTTCTGAGAATTTCTTAATTTCTTGCTGAATTTTTTTTCTTCTCTTTGTGTGGGATAGTAGTTGTTACATTGGGACTGGACTAGCCAGTCTGATGGAGGTGTTGTGGCTAGATCAGTAATACTTTACCTCTTCATCTGTGGTTGTGAAGGTATTTGAGAGCCTCTTGGAAATTTGTTTCAGGTGTTTAATGGATGGATATATTTACCACTTTGGGTTTTGTGATGCAGATCTTTCCTAATTCTAGCTGGGCTGTACTGGGGACTGACAGACGTTACAAAATACTCCTGTAGTCTTTCCTGAAGGGTAGAATTTTTAGTAATGCCTTTTTTTTCAACAACACTGCTGAAGGAAACAGTAAAGGAATTAATGTAGATTACAGATGTGTAGGTAGCTTTCAGTGTTTAATTTTGTTGTGAGGCTTATACAGAGCAACTAGGACTGGCTAGAGTGAAATAAAAAGACTAAAAGCTGCTTTAAAATGATAGTTACACTGTTAAATGTTTCTTGCTCTGGAGGAAGATGAAATATATCTATGGTTGACAGAGCTTGCGAGATGATTTTTATGTAGGAAGTGGTATTAGTCTGTAGTGCTTTTTCTTGTCCTAGTCTATGCTTCAAGCCCATATCGCAATTCTGACTTCAGTGAGCGCTGTGTTGGCTGAAGGATTGCTCTCTGAGGTAACAGTTCATTTGTCTGACTGCTTGTTTTTGTGGTGTGTGTGACAGTGAATGCTGGGCTGTGCTGGCCAAACCCCTAGGTTGGGATGCAGTATTTTACAGGGAGTGAGTTTTTGTGTGTGTCTTTGGTTGTGGGGTTTTTTTTGTTTGTTTGTTTTGTTTTTTGTGGTTTTTGTTGTTGTTGTTGTTTTTTGCCACAGCAGTTATAATTTTGGAGGTTTTTGTTTTGTATTGAAGTGCATTTGTGGTAATATTGCACTTACATGAATTCAGTTGGGGAAATTAAGATAATGTAAAGCCAGTAATTGTGGCACTTATTCTTTGCAGGTTGACAAAATTTTAGTCATAGTGTTTCACAGATGCAAAGAGGGGTCATTTGTAACAAAAACTTGTGTGCCTGTGGAAAGTTTTATGGGGCAGCTTTGTCAGAATATTTGTAAAAGTATTGTGCTATGTGCTTAAGTAACAAGGAGTTTGCATTATACATTGACATCTGTGGGTCTGCAAAACAGTTAAACAGTTAATAGTTAAAATGTACAGTGAAGGTGCCTCAAACTCTAATTAAAGG
Organism: Illadopsis cleaveri; assembly: GCA_013399915.1. Classification (NCBI taxonomy): domain Eukaryota; kingdom Metazoa; phylum Chordata; class Aves; order Passeriformes; family Timaliidae; genus Illadopsis; species Illadopsis cleaveri. The sequence goes on along the minus strand of VXBB01025247.1, from coordinate 62,787 downwards.
CTGCCTAGACCCACCTCTGAGAGGACTGCCAGCCATAATTGTCTTGTTTGACATTCTAGAATCAAATTTAATGTCCTAGTTTGAAGTATTATTGTAGTTTGCTGGCTAAAGGGAACCATATCTGAAGTACTTTTCTGTGAAGGACGTGTACCCAAAGGCCACTTGCTATCCAGTTGTCATGACTATGAGTTGACACATTTGGACAAATTATTATTTGGAAGTGGTGCCATTTAGTACTAAATAGTACCTAATGTTTCCATTATCTGTCCTCTTAGAAGGCTTAAGGAAAAGAAACAATAACATTAAATGTGCTATACTTTAAGTAATAATATTTGGTTGTGTCCGTCTGGGAAATAGAGTATTTTTCCTTCCTTACCTCACTCCACTTTTAGGCCCAAGTGAATAGACAGCCCATTTTTTAGCATCTACATCCCACCCATTTCTTGCCCCTTAAAACAAAGCAGCTGCTGTTGCCTGTTTGGCTCCTGTGGAGCAGCTGTTGGTGCAGTGGGTGCAGTCCCCTGGTCTTTGTGGGCAGCACCACCAGCTGCTGCAATTGAAACCTTTCCAGTGGCAGTGTTGTAACTGCATTGGGATTTCTCGTGCATTATTCACTCCAGCTGTTCATAATGGAGTGATAGATCTCTAATAGATACGTTCTGCAAATTGATTTCAGTTTTGGTTTACCAGCTATATTCCTTCTTTAATTTCATGAGTTAATCATAATGTTTACATGTGGCTGTAATGGTAAAAAAAATATTTATAATTTCTTATTACTGCTTTTTAATTCCACGTGGGATTGGAAGGTGACTGTATTAAGAAGTTGTTGGCTTAATAGTGTATAATTTTTGTACAACTAGAGATTGTAAAGTGCTATGTCAGACAAAATACTAGTCTAAGCAGGAAATTTGGCTTAGGAACATGCTGGTGTAGGGAGAAAACATTGCATATTATGAACAAACTTCATTATCCCCAGTTTCCTAGTAATTAAAAAAATATTATTTAGCAGGAGTTTTAGATATATTTTTTCAGGGAAGTAGTGTCATGTGAAAGTTGGAGAGGGCTCAAGTTTATGGTTTTAATGCTCCCTTTCAGCTAAAGAAAGGGAGAGCAATGACAACAGGAGAGAGAATGGATACCAAAATACATTGAACTGTGTGTTAAAAACCTACAAGTCTTCTGAAAAAAACTATTTAAACAATGCCTTAAGGACACTTCAGCCTGCCCAGGACTACAGTTACAGGGATAACTGTGAATCTGAGTAAAATAAATGTCTTTGTTTCCTAACTTACAAATGTAACCGTAACAAATGCAGAATCCTAAAAGTTGTGGTCTCATCCTATTTTAACTGTGGCAGTTTATTGCTAAGGATTTTTTGTATGGTTCTTCTAAGACTTCTAGAAAGGGTTTTTACAGGTTTTCTTAATATTTTAAGTGGGTATTGGAGCATGACTGTGATACGTGTTTGAAGCTATCATTGAAAGGAAATTTTGGCACAAGTTGTAAAGGATTTATTTTGTTGTCTTGATTTTTCTGGTTTTCTGCTGTTAACTGTCAGTACTACAGAAAAATAATTTTGCACTGATTTGTTCTTTAAGTCACGTTACTAAGATTTAAGTTATAGTCTAGATGTTTGGATTTGCATTATTTCAGTGGTTTGAATGGAAAATACTGTCTCTTAACATCATCTTAATATTGTATTGTGGAGCCATAGATGAAGGCTTAGTGTGCATTTTTCTTCAGATTTTTGCCTTTCCTACAGAATAGCAAACAGTTGGATTTCGTTTTCAGACTTCATTTTGAAATGGAAGTATTTCTGGGGGTTGCTTTTCTTTAGCCTTTTTAATAAGATAGTGGGCCAGAGACCTACAATAGCTACCTGTTTGCACTTAGGGTGTCAAGAGGGTCTGTCTGTAAAAAAATAATTTATGAAGGCAGGAATAGTTGCATGAGGCAATATCACTTTTGAAATTTGGTATCATGTACTGCCAAATGCAGTATTTCTTGCCTGTTTTTCAGCTCATTTTGCATTGTCATTTTGTGTCAGTTTGAATTATTACTTTACTGTCCATAAATAATTAAATAATGTTTTTTTTTCAAGTGTGACTGTTCAGAGTGATACATTGATCCAGGAGGCTTTTTTCCCAAAGAAGAATATCAGAAATACAGGGTGCAGCTTGTAAAAGTGAGATGCTTGTATTGACTAGAGAATTATTGCTATTTAATAACATGAGCTGTATATCTCAACAGGTGACTTCAAGAAATGTCTCGCTATTACTTCAGTGTGAACTTATGCTTCCTCCCCTCTAAAGGGAACTGTCCAGTTACATTCACATCAGTTTAACACACAGGATGGCCTCTCCTGCCTTCAGCAGTGGAACTGTGGTTCCTTGGACAGAATAACTTCTGTCTATGTGTCATGAACTGTTTGCCAACACCTTCAGAGTTTTAAGATGCTGTTCCAGGTGACATTTCTAACCTAACAGCGTTGGCAGAATAGTTTCTGTTGCCAATGAAGTGACTGTTCAAGTGTAGTTCTGTGTTTTAGCCAAAATGCTGCCTCTGTAAATTCTCTAGATGGAGCTGGGATGGTTAAGCGTGGGCACATGTTAGCACTTGTAAATCAGAAAGATGGGGCAAACAACTGTTCTAAAGAACTCAAACAAATGCCCAGGTTAAGATGCCTTTAGTGATGCTCAAGGTGATCCATACTTCTCATTTTTAGAGTGACAAAGTACTGGTTACCAATGAGCTACTGCAGCATTCCAGTGGCAGCTTGCTCAGCTGCTCTGAGTGCTGCACTCTGACGTCTCTGTTCCCTGTGAGCAATAGGCAACACCTTGTACTGGCTTTGTGTGGCCAGGTTCTGGGGGCTTCTGGTGGAAGCTGTTGTGAGAAGCCCAGGGTGCACCTGCTGCTGCTGCTGGCCAAGGCTGAGCCAGTGAGGAATGGTAGTAACACCTCTGTGATAGTATATTTAAGGAGAGAAAAGTTACTGTGCAGATGTGTTTGCAGCCAGAGAAGAGCAGGGTGAGAACATGTGAGAGCTTTGCAGGCCCCAAGGTCACTGCAGAAGGAGAGGCAGGAGGTGCCCCAGGTGTCAGAGCTGAGATTCCCCTGTGAGCCATGGTGAGACAGGCCGTGCTCCTGCAGCCCATGGAGGGCCACAGGGATAAAGAGAGCCACCTGCAGCCCGTGGAGCAGACCCACATCAGGGCAGGTGGATACCTGAGAGGAGGCTGTGAACCTGTGGAAGGCCCAGGCTGGAGCAGGTTCCAGGAGCCATGGAGGGAGGAGCCCATGAGGAGCAGGTTCCTGGTAGGACTTGGGACTCATGCTGGAGTAGGCTGTGCCTGAAGGACTCAGATAGGAAATGTTCATGGAGAACTCTGTCCTGTGGGACGGACCCCATGCTGCAGCAGGGGAGGGACTGGAACAATGTGTGATGAACTGACTGCAACCCCCATTCCCTGTCTCTCTGTGCTGCTGGGGAGGAGGTAGAGCTAGGAAAAAGGGAGAGTTGAGGTGAAGGTAGTTCTAAGGCTTGTTTTTACTTCTCATTATCCTGCCCTGGTTTTCCTAGTAATAAATTCAGTTAATTTCCCCAAGTTGTCTGTTTTGCCCACGATGGTAACAGGTGAGTGATCTCTTCCAGTCCTTAGCTCATGAACCTTTCACTACATTGTTTTCTCCTCTGTCCAGCTGGGGAGGGGAGTGATAGGGCATCTTTGGTGGGTGTTGGCATCCAGCCAGGGTCAGCCCACCACATACCTTCTGCAAAAACATGTTGGACTGACATTGATCTGGTTGATCTGTGTTTTGTTAGCCCTAAACTGATAGAGAGANGAGAGGAGGCTGTGAACCTGTGGAAGGCCCAGGCTGGAGCAGGTTCCAGGAGCCATGGAGGGAGGAGCCCATGAGGAGCAGGTTCCTGGTAGGACTTGGGACTCATGCTGGAGTAGGCTGTGCCTGAAGGACTCAGATAGGAAATNAGGCATTGTGTGTGCGTAAGAGAGAGCCAGAGGGGAATGCTGGTAAGATCAGGGCCTGGAGAAGCCCAGTCTTAGGAGCCTAGAAACAGTTTTTGCTGTGCTCCCTCTTCACTCATCTGGGAACCTTCCTTCATTTTTATTTCCTCTGGTTAGTAGGTGTCTTGCAGCTGTGGCACTTGCAGTGCACATTGATCTAAAGGAGAGTTTAGATTTGGACAGTGTGGAACATCAGTAGTGGTTAAAGATTATTTTTGACAGCAGAGATCCCTGGTGTGCCTGGCATTAGTATGGCCTTGTCAGTGGGTGGGATGGTTTAATAGCTGAGCTGTGTTGGGTGTCCTCACAGTCTCCTGGGAGGACGTTTAGCAAAACTCCTGACATGTGGGCACTGGCCTCTCAGTGGGCAGCTCTGTGTCTGTGAGGTCTGTCAGTGACAATAGACAGTCTGATCACTCCCTCCTACACTGGAGACAAAAATCAGCCTGAGGAAAGAGAGAGTGTTGTGTGACCATTTGGTACATGGAATACTTTTAGCCCTTTGATGGTAGTTTTTAAAGAAAATTATTAATAGCAGGCAAAAGGTTGTGGGTTTTTTCCACATAATATCTATACCAGTGAAACTGCCAACACTTATTATTACTTAAAATATCTTAATACTTTGCTTACTTTAAAAGAAGTATTTTTATTGCGAAAGCTAGTGCCTGAATTTGGACCATATTGCCTTTTGTTCTGAAAATTCTGAAGGAGGATTCTGCTTCTCAGACTGGATGATATCCTAGAACTTGTACACATGGGATTGTGGGCAATCAGAGTTCACTATATTTGTTTTAGGGATTTGGTCCTTGATATTTGTTTGCTAGTAGCTGTGTTTGTTTTGCAACACTTCTCATTTTGTTGGGCTGGCTTGTAATGAAATGTCTTCAGCCCCAAAAGGAAGATACATTGCAAATTAACAACGGCAGGACAATAGAGCAAATATGTTATTTCATATGTCTGTTACTGTATATGACTACAAAAAAGGCCTCATCCTGGTTTTGGAGCAGAGATTTTACATTTATGCAGAATTTTATTCATGTAACTTCTGTGGGACTGTTTTGGTGCTCTTAGGATAAGAGCCAGCTCCGTCTTATTTTTAGTACCAGAGTAATTAGGCCTTTGTTCTAGTAATATTTTCTTAACATGCTGCAACATGATGGAATTATGGGCTTGATAAAAACACTGTATCAAAAATGTCCAGCATTCCTGTAGGGCTTGCAAAATCCAACAGCAGCCATAAGAGACATAATTTGGATTTGCTGGACAGACGTGACAGTGTTGCATTTGACTTCTATTGAGCTTTGTAATGAAAAATTATAAATTGATTAGCAATTAACTGCTACAGTGAAGTAAGTTTCTATAGCAACAGGGCAATGCAGGGTACAATTATTCAGACTGCTTTCCTTAGCAGATAATTTTTTCTTCCAAGCACTGAGTTTACACTGTTGGACTAAAACATTTTTTTGTTATAGCAACGGGTAATCCTCAGCTTTTGCTGCTCTTGCCTTTTAATTTTTGTTCCTTCCTAAAGAAATAACTTTTCCTCTTTTGAGCTGAAAAGGGAATGGGAGAGACTTTCTGAGATAGATGGCAGTGTGGTAGACTGGTGGAAAGTCAACCTGCAACTATTTGCCTGTGTGTTATTAGTATAATGACTTGAGTTACATTGAATATAGTGTTATGCAGTATGAATTTCCATTCCACTTCTGCCTGTTGACAAGTCTACATGAAACTGAACCTGGTCTAATTTAATAATAATGGTGATCATATAATAGCTTGCAAATTTCAAGTAAATAAATTTAGATGAGTTGTAATGCTGATTCCTTGAATCAGCCAGTTTTTTTAAAATTTGTTCTTTTTGTGTATAAGTCTCTATTTGTTTTTTGGTTTCAATACTTCTGAATACCCTTAAAGAGAGGAATATTCCACTTTAATCTTCACTCTTAAAATTGGAAAACATTAGGGTTTTGTCAAGGGATTGCAGGTGTTTGGGGTTTTTTGCCATAGAACACGCTAATAAAGCCAACTTTTAAATATTCCTATATTTTGATCTTTTCAAAGTTTAGAGGAGATGAAATTTTAACAACTTAAGTGATGAAACTACAGCAGTCTTATTTTTTTAACAGGACACTTAGTTTTGTGTTAAGTATTTTAAAGATACCTCAGATGTCTGACCATATGAAAGACAAAACAAAAGCAGTTTTTGCTTTTGTCAGTCAGCCTCCATGTTTGCTGTTGATAGGTATTGCACAAGTGCTTTTTTCCAATACTGTAACAAAACAATACCAATGTTTTAGAGAAAGAAAAAAATAGGATTCAAAGGTAAAGTGAAAGTAATGGCTTTGAATGTGTGACTGACTAAGAACACTGGTCCGACAGGTCAGGTAACTTCTGTGTGTGTGCATGGGGAGGTGATCAGCTCAGAGATGACACTACCATTAAGTCATGCAATGTTACCAGTTTGTTCCATGTTTTGGGTGCCATCTAAAAGCAGTCTGCCAGCTCTAATTTAAATAAGTGTTGCCTTTAACAGGTATGATTTTTTTAACCAGTTCTGCTTGCAGAGCTGGGCCAACTTAAACAAATTCCCGGTGAAAGTAACTTACTAAGTGTTTAATAAGTATTGCAGCTGAGTGTGTGAACTGAATGAGAACAGCTGCTGAGTAATGCCAGAATGTGTGGTTTTATTTGGTATCCATTTGATATTTACATACCTATTTTCCTTATTTTGTTTCTTACATCTAGTACATTTATTCTTATTTCTGTTAAGCTCATCTGAATTATGCCTCACTCAATGTTAAAAACAGGTGAGAAAGGACTGGTTATAAGTGTAGGCAACAGTGTGACTAGACTGTAGGAGTAGAAGGAAATGCAGGGATCCACTGGAGAATAAGGAGCAAGAAGGAGATCAGAAAGGTAACTATTACATTCTTACTTTAGAGCAATGAATCTGTTATAAGGCACTAAATTGTAACTGTTGAGAAATGAATTATAGTTAACTAAGCATAAATATTAAGTGAGACTTGCAGAATGTAATTATGAAGCGTAGTTAAGGAAAGAGAATTGTTACACTACACTTCATTTTCTCACTTCCTCAAAAGCAAAGAGACTAAAATGTGTGCTTCAATGCCTTCCAGCCTTTACAGAAGGTGATGGGTTCTTTACACAGCTTGTGACAGTCCATAAGTAGTATTCCAGCACGAACTCTATTTAGTGCCTGTGAATATTTGGAATGCTCTGTGCTATTCTGAAATCAGTTGCTTTTTAATTCACTCTATTCCTAACAGTGAAAGTTTCTGCTAAAAATCTTCTGACTGCCTTTGGCTGAGTGACAGGCAGGTATTTTTGCAAGGCTTATCCTGGCTTGTATTCAGACAGAGAAAAACATGCAGGAGTGCTATTCAACACATACCCCCCCACCACCACAACAAAAAATCCCCTTTCAGTTTTAGCTTTTGAGATTCTTACATTGTAGACTTCTGTGTTAGGGATTCTTTTTTGTTTTGTTGAGAGTAAAATGTTGTCTCCCTGTGGTGGGAAAACATTAATGTATAATGTGTATATGTAGTCAGCTTTATTTGAAGTTCAGGTGCACAGCCTTTGTAGTGTAACACTTTGGTAGTGAAGGAGGCTTGTAACTTACTAAGTTCATGTCCTTGAATGAAGTAGAAATTCAGATCCACATATTAGATATTTAAAATGAGGGAATTTTAGAACTTAGAAATTCTGTTACAAAATGATCAGAAAATTAAAAGCTTAGTTCTTTTATATCTGAGACAACCATTGGGAAGAGACCTTCAAGTTGAAGTTTTCTAGGGTGGTTTTGGAAATAATTTAATTTGTGATGCTGATATAGAGAAGCAAGAGCACGTACATGGTGCTCATAATAACTTTGGGACACATCACTGTTCATAATCAGTTACTTTATAAGGAGAAACAAGCTGACATCACAACCATAGATGAAGTGAAAATTCATTGAAAAAATCCATAGGGAATTTTTGCTTCAGCAATAAAACTTTGAAAAGATGATAAACAGAGTGTGGTGTTGATTACAAGCTGAGCCAGTTTGTGATACAGCTGTTGAAGGCTGGAGGACATAAATGCAATTCAAAGATGTATCAAATGAGGTTTACCAATAGAAATAAAGAATGTCTTTAGTGCCATTGTACTAGGCATTGAGAAGATGCCTTTAATATTATATGAAATTCTGGTTGCTTGTGTTGAAGGTGATTTTTAACTCCTGCTACTAAAAGAGGATGGTGTCTAATGTAAAACTGGAGAAAGAAGTGTGTGATTTTAATTTTCTGAGCAAAGCAGTCACTAAATAGCCTTCTTGTCACACTCTCTAAAAGGAAGACGAGAGGAAAGAAGCGGGAGAATAAATAATACAAAACCTTCCCTGGATGTATGAGACATTACCAGATCTCCCACAAATCCCAATCATGCAAAATTTACTATTAATTTAGAAGGATCCTGCTTTTTGACCAGCCCTGCTGTTAGCAATTACTAATAGTTGAACTGCAGAATGAAAATACTGTGGTGTGATAGGCTGCAGAACCTAAGGCAAGTACAGAATAGGTTTTAACAAGAGACAGAATGTTTCCTCCAGAAGCTTCTTAGGGCTGAGCCAGATGAACAGAGTGAAGGCAATTTATTTTTAGTGATACAAATCCAACTCTCTGTGTGGTACCCAGTGAGGCCACCTTACTGGCTTTCAGATCAGGTGAGGAAAGGACTGTAAGAGACTGAGGAGCTGTAGGCAGTAATGTTCAGTGAAAAAGTAGTTGTACAGCTCACTTGGCAGCTCTCATGGAAAGAGCAGGAGATGTTTAATGGTAACTAAATGGATGCTAGAGTATCTCAGTAGTTTTGTGGGGAAGCTTTAGGAGGGGATTTTGTATTTTGTGTATTCTTGGAGGTGGTTTTCTATATTCTTAGTCTCCATTTATACAGCAGGCATTGAAGGTCAGAACTATTTCATCCTGTCTTAAACTATGAGCAGAGTAAAGGATGAGATTTTCTTAACTGCTGACCAGCCAGCCCTTAGTTTTTTGTTTGGTTTTTTTTTTTTAAATCGTATGATGTAGTGAGACTGAAAAATATGAGCAGTAAGCCTGTTTTTTTTCAGGTTTTCCTAATCTGTTTAGTACTTACTTTTATATAAAATTTTACTATGCTGAGGTATTTGGTAGGTTTTGTAGGAATTGGGAAGGATTCTGTGTGCTTAGAACAGATGTTTTCTCGTGATTCTGTGTTTGAGAGAAATGGTTGAAGAAAGATCTTTCTTCAAAATGGAAACTAAAAGAAGCAAGCAGCTGTGCTTTGGCTTTGCCCTGCTGGTGTTAATCCTCAAACTTGAAGTTAGGCAGTTACCTGGCCCCCATTGCCCTGGAACAGAACAGTTTTCCACCCCAGGAACAAGCTTTAATGCAGGAAACAGTCTTTCTCTTTCAAATGTACTCCTGGAGCAAATTCTCCTTTCTGACATGAATGCAAACTCTTCTTTCACTGGGGAGAAGATCGTGTCAGACAGAGACTGCTGTTCTATTGTAGCTCCTTATAAATGGAATGTACTCCTCTCCTCACATCTGAGTGCATTCACTTTATTTGGTAGCTTTTTACATACATCTTTGGCAAAGAAGTTTCCCTGCTACCCTGCCATTTTAAACAACAGCAAAAATCTTTTGAAGTTGGTGATATAAGGTGGTTCTCCAGTGTGAGAATGGCTGCTTCACTCTTTTGGAGTACTTTAGGATGTTGGTGTATCTTGATCAATATGCAACGCTAAACAGTTAAAAGGAATTTCAAGTAGAGGCTCAGGCTGCTTGGTTACCATGGCAAACACAGTAGGAAATTCATGCCAAAGTTTGGAAACTAAGATACACAAAAGAAAACTTGTAAACTGAAATAATCACTTCAGAGAGCAAATATACTTGTTTATAATTTATTAGAGACTGTTTCCCAAAGAATACAGTTTTAAAATCCTATTTTATTAAGCAAATCTTAATTGCCAGTCCAGAGTTTTGCACAAAGGAGGCAATATTCACAAGCAGGGAAGAGTGAGATTCTTTGTTGGCTTGCCCTCTAACTGTAAGGGCATTGAGTGAATAGAGTAGCCTCTTGAAGACAGACGAATTGAATTGCTTAAGTACTGTAATCTAGGTTGACATATTTTCAGTGTGCAATGCTTTGTTTCACAGATCACTTGGTCTTGTCTCTCTAAAATTTGTCTGTGTTAGTGTTTATATACATGTATGTTAAATCACGTATGTATGATGTGTGTATATATATGATCTGTGTATTTAATGGTTTGTCTATGTTCCTGATTGCATATATATCCTTTAATTACTTGTGTATATTAAATATCTTGCCATATTTAATTCACTTTCCCACAGTTGTTTGTCTTAAGGCTTGCTACCTGGAACCAAGGTCTTTATGTGAGTGTTTTAAGGGGTGATTTTCAGTTTGATAGGTTCCCTGTGTAATCAGCTTACTGTGAACACAGTATTTGGTATTGTAGTCCTGTCAGGATGTTGTGGCAAAATCTGATCCTTTGGCATGTGGCTTGCTGTACAGTTTTCCATAGGTGTGGTCACATGCAAATCATGCAGTTATTTTTCTGAATGTAAATGAGTAGGTGTGTTTCCATGTATCTTCTCCAAAGTCTCATCCCCCAAAGGGAAGCTGTTACACAGAAAGCTGATCTGTGGCTTGAGGGAGGCACTACTTTAAAGACTTCCTGAAGATGGAGGTTGGAGCTGGAGTTGGGCATTGTGATCATGAGCACCAACCCTAACATGTGACTCCACCTCATCACTTTATGCATTGCATAACGTGGATTGGAGATTATGGTAGGCAGTTGGAGGCTCAGGGAAAGCAGTTTAGGTTATTACTGAGAAACTGTGATGAATTTGCCTCTGTCTTTGTAACACATGGTCTCTAGGGAAGGGAGGCTTGCTGTTGTAACTGGGAAGTAGTGTTACTGGAACATGAAATATTGGAGATGACGGAACAAACAGTTTATGAAATGGTGCTCAGGAGTTCTTGTTGTGAACAGTAACTGTTATATTGAATTACAGGTTAGTCTGCTTTTTGCTGACCTCTTTAAAAAGGACTTACTGAGCACTTTTCAATTAAAACAAAAGTGGAACATGAAAACATCTGGAAGATTATACCAGGGTTTAACTCAAAGGAAAGTAAGAATTTAGAGGCCACAGGAAGAGAAGAATTGTACAACTGATTAGCCACAGTAAATAAAATGTTTCATCCGACTAAGTTTAACATATGGTAGTTTATAGTTATGTGGTGTATCTGTAACTTCAGGAAAAGAAATAAAAGGGGAAGAGCAGCAGAAGTTGAAGACAGCCTGATTTGACTCACTAACTGGCAAGAGGCAACTGTAAGAAAGTTGGGAGATGCAGTCAGGCTACTTGTATGTGCAGCAGTATGTGTTCCCACTAATCTCCTGGTGGCACACAGTGGAGGAAAATACTTGAGTCAGTTTGGAGCCACTACACAAAAAGAAGGTGATTGCCTTAACTGATTAGTACTTGAGTTCTAATAAAAATTTCTTTCTTTAAGAAATGGAATGGAGAAGAATATTAGAAACAGGAATAAATCATAGAGGATTGTATAAATCAGTAGGTCCATCTCTTCTTACAGGTCTATAAAATGTATTATTACAGAGATATTCAGAGAAGTGATGAAAATTGTGACATCTGAAAACTTTTGTGTAAATACTGAGGACAGGACTGCTTACTCTAGTAATCAGTGTAAGTGCTGTGTATATGAGGAATGCTAGCCATCATTGTCTCTTCCTGGGAACAAGACAGTGTTCAGTAAAACCAGAGGGGAACAAAATTCAGAACTGTCACTTTCTTCCACATATTAACTCATCAGGGTACCTTGCTTCTGTAATATAAGTGAATAATGAGCAGGAAGTGGGAGTTAAAATCTGGGAATTTTTTCAATTCCATACAGTAGTTAATGCAAAAACTCCTGTAAGGGTTATTAAACTTCCATATTTGCAATTTAAATGGCTTCATGAGAGAAATCTATGATGGACAATAATCCATTAATGCAGCTGACTTCATGAGTTAACTTCTGGAACGTGTATCTGCCCACTGTTGAAGAAATGGTACTGGAGTAAAAAGTACTGGCAACAAAGTCCAGTTTGGAGTCCATGATTATGAAGTATGGATGTGCTATGACTTGTTAAATCTGTGTCTTAATTGTTAAGCCAGTGAGGAGGAGACCGGTGTAAAAATGTGACCTGTCACCCATGGTTTATAAATAGCCCTGGGAGATCATTATTTTGAACTTAAAACTGCACAGTGAGATCTCCTTCTTACATATGTTCTTAAAAAGAGCTGAGTAGGGGGAGAAGAGGAGGAAGGTGTCTGCATCACATGCACAACATCCGTGGTTCTGAATCAGGGTTCTGCTGGGGAGGTTTTTATCCAGCAGGCTGAGTTACAGTAGAGCCAAAGTTCTGCAGACCAGGCACTGGAAAGAGACAATACTGCTGATATCAGAGCTGCTTCTCCTTTCTTCCTATTAAAAAAAAAGGCAAGTAATTGCTTGAACCAAAATAGAACATCTAATTCAGTTCATTTCTGTTGGGAATGTGTGATACAGTGACTTTATTCAAAGTTGTTTAACTAGCCTGTTTACAGATTTAGTGTGACCAGATGCATTACACTGGATTCACAGTCTCAAATTTTATCTGAGTTGATAATGTCATTAACTGGCACCCACAATGAGGGGAACTTTGCAAAAGAAACTGTGGAATAACTCTTTTGTTGGCTCTTCTTCAGCATGGGTTTCTGAGGGATTATTTAGAGGCTTGAGAGCAGGTTCATATATTCTTTTTGTCACATAGTAAAGCAATGTTGTGCAAAGTGTGTAATTCAAGTGCTTTTAGTGAGCAAAGGGAGCAGGTTTTCTTCTACAGGTGTAATAAAAAATTGACTTGGTTAAACATGGAGAAACAACACTTTTTGAAAAGTTACAGTGTCCTGTCACTTGCCTGAAGCTTTAATGGTTTGATTACAGTGCAGCTGAAGATTGCTGGAGTTGCTTGAGGTGCTTCTGGTCAACTTTGTGGAGTGGGCAGGCTGTTGGGTTTCCTGTGGAGATGCTAAGCTCTCAGACCTTGTCAGGACTGAGCAGGACGTGCTCTGGAGAGCTGTGTCATGGTCAGTTCATTAGAACAGTTGGGGTCTGACCTGGCTCTTTGAACAGCACTGTCACAAGTTGTGTGTTTTGGTCTTCCACTCTAAAGAAGCAGTGTCAGCTCGGGTAAAAATTTCACCAGGTGAATAACACCTTAAATTGAGGATGCTTTAAGTTACTAAAGGAACAGTTTCAGGGACTTCAGACCTCTCTTGGGTTATGACAAGTGGAGGCAGCAACAGCATTCTGTGCTCAGAAGACAGAGGGATTTTTGTGTGGAGGGATTCAAAACCTTGTTTCAACTTCCCTTCCCAGCCTCCCTGGCCTGCAGTAGTTCAAGTGTGCTAATACTCCTGTACTGTTTTAGTGCCCTCTGCTCAGTCTGATAAACAAGTTGATGCTGTATACACCTGTTAAGTGAATGGGGACTTGCAAACAGTTTCTTTTTGAGTCTGCTTTTCTGAGGTTTCAAACACTTTTTAAAAATAAAAATATCTACTTTTTCTAGGGTTATTGGTGGCCTGGTGCTTTCACCTTAGACAACTTCCAAAAGAATGTGCTGATCTATACTATAACCACAGAAATGTTTTGGTCTATGGCCTTACTAAAATTGAGTTAACATTGTTATGATTAGCTGTAAATCAAACAGTCCTTTATGTGTGTTCTTTATGGTGTTCACATCTACTTTCTTGATCTTGCCAATTATATAACCATCGGTTCAGTTAATATGACATAGATTTATTTCAAACCAGTGCGTGCTCTTTGCTCTGTTTGAGTGCTTAGAGTAATTCTTCTGGAAACAGAATATGATTATTTTATTGGATCCCTCAGAAAACTGCACTGATCTCTGCCTAAATATGGATTTATGTCCAGTTATTTGGTGTAGAGCTTTTCTCTAAATGTAGGTGGTCATAGTTGTCTGCAGTATGAATAAATGCTAAAATCTTGTTAAGTAATGTTTTTCTCCTTTCAAAAGTCATGTATGTCTTGTATGGCCCCAAGTGGGAATTAAATCTAGGAGGGAGAAGAATATCAAGTAGCTTCCCAAATTTGCAAGCAGCTTTGTACAAAATTGATCTTTAAGACTTTGTTATGGATGAATTGTGTGGAACACTTGAAAAAAAATTAGGTTAAATAAAATTACTTGGTGTCCCTGTTTTACTAGCAGAGCTGTTCTTACAGAGTATCCTAGAAACTGTCACATGCCTTAAGTGTTCCTGTTCAGCATTTAATCAAGTGCTTTGTAACTTATAAAAAACCTTCTGCAAAGATACAGGAACCCATTTATGAGGAACAGTATTGTGAGTGGCAAGCTATTGATGCTTCAGTTCATGGAGTTGAAAGATCAGTCGAATTTTAAATGCAAAACTAAAAATAATATTTTTATTGAAGTTTAGAAATGTGACTTTAATATAAAGCAGGTACACTGAATGCAATATAAAGACCTAAAATTTCCTTAGCATTAATAGCTTTGCAAGGCTCAGGAGACATTTAAAACTACTCTGTGTACACACACAACACCTATTATGCAACCCCTGAAACTAAGCACATCACTCAGGTGTGGAAAAAGCAGCTCTTTATTTAGGAAACTACCCTTACCTTTAAGAAACCTATTGTGGCTATAAATAGGGCAACTTTACAGATAGTGATTGTCTACTGGCTTTTTATGGAATCCTAGCGAGAATTTTTACTTTTTTTTTTTCTTCTTTCTTTCATTTTGGTTTCTAAGTGAAAGCTGAGAAGCTTTTAAACTATTTTAAGTTTTCTGGTGGGTGTTTCTGAAGTGAACATGTGTTGACCTGTACACTACCTGAAAGGTTTGTGAATCTGAAGGGATGCTGTATCTGAAGGGAGGATGTGAGTTCTTGCCAGACTTTAAACTTTCTACCGAGAAAGCCAAATCAGCAGTCTGTCAGCTTACGTGCAGTTATATTTGTAGCAGCCAGTTTGCTACTGACAGGCTGTGGCACTGTCAGCTGCACTGAAGAGTGTTTTGTTAGGGCTTTGTACTTGCAGGAAGTGTTGCCTGGACTTTCCGTTGTGTATTTTATATAAACTAAGCAGAACTTTTGCCCTACATCAGTGGTCTTTATAGGGAAAGACAACCAACTTGTTCCTGGAGGTTTTTTGCTTCCTGAAGTTCCTTTAAGATGCAAACCAGACCTGTTAAGTAAGCTGGGAGTGGCCCTGTTGCTGCTGCTTTGGTTGATCCTGGGCTTAGGATTCCAGGGCTATTCAGGTTGGAAGGAACCTCTGAGTCTCCAGTCTAACCTGCCCCAAGCAGGGTCAGCTGTGAGATCAGATCAGCTTGAAGCAACAGTGATGTAACTACAAATTATTCTGTTGCTAATATTAAGTGATCTGTATTTGGGCTATAAACTCTAAAAAATCTGGAAATGTACTCCTGTGGTAATAAAATAGAGAGATTTCCAATGGGAAGTATTGACCCTGGTATTTCTGTCAGAAACTTGTGTGCAGAAACAAGGAATAGAGTTGGCCAGAAAATTCTGCAAAAGTGCCTGGAATAACTCTGGTTTCTTGTGTTCATCAGTGCTCTCTGTCCTTCAGCTAGCTCTGCAGAAAGAATAAACAAGTTTAGTTTTCCCTGTCCTTGCTCATGCAGTGAGCAAGTCAGGGAGGATTCTGTCCTATTCACAGGAGGTTCTGTAAAGCAGAGGGCTCCAGCAAGGGTTGCCTTGCCTCTTTTTTCAGCTGAGCTTTAAAGAGAATGTGTGAAGTTCAAAGAAACTCAGTCAGTAATAATTCTAAGAGTTGATTTCTTCTGTTACTTGTACAGCATTATAACAAACACAGCTTTCTTAAATTGTTCTGTTTCTAGACCAGGGACCATTAAATCCCTGGACAGCAAAGTGTGGAAGAGATAGCAAGTTACAGGTAATCAGTTATGAATTCCAAGCTCCAGAAATACTGAGGAGATTTTTTTTCGAAAGTACATTGTCATGGTTCCGTGTGTCTTCTCTTTTATTGTGCACTAGAGCTGTACATACATAGCCAATCTGCTGCTCAGGATAAGTTAATTCTCTGGACAAGAGAGATTTTCTTAAGAGGATTTTTTTTGGCAGTAAATTTTTTATTAAATACTTCACTATTCTGTCTCAATCTCACTTTCTGCTATGACCCATCGAAGGCCAGTCTCCTGGCAAATGTAATATTAAATACTCTTAAGTATCTAACAGAAGCCTTTTGATGAATACAGTTGAAATTACCTGGAATAAATTAATAAAGTAATTAAATATCTTGGCAATGTTTTCAGCTTGGAAAGAATTGTAACATATATGACACATTTCATTCAAGTAAAATTTGCAGAAAGCTACAAATTTAAGTTAGGAAAATAAAAGATACAGGAAGAAATAACATCTGTCAAGGAGTGTGATTAAATGCTGACTTAAAATAATACGATTCACTGTTTAGGCAATCTTATTATGAAAGCTCTAAGTCTTGGATCAATAAAATAAATCTTAGATATTAATCTTTGGCTTTGACCTTAGAATTATGTACAGCTACAGAACCAAGGTTATTGATTCCCATCCTAATTAGACATTTCAGACATCAGAATCTGAATACTTATATATTTACTTCAGACTAAGGCAACTATTTTTTGTTGGGTTTTTCCTGCCATTTTTTTTCTTAATGTTTATGTAGTTTAAGCTGTGACTAATATGTTCCATTTGACTGCCCCTCTACTGGCAGTCATGAATCCAGGGTGAATGGGCTTCTGTTAGATGATTAGATTTTTTTTTTCCTCCCTCCTTCCCCAGCAGAGTGGGAGTAATTTTGCCAAAACAGTGTGCCGTGAAAGTTTGAGAATAGGAAGTCCCCCAAACAGTTACATGGTTCATGTTTTATTTCTAGAGTATGGATTCATCACACAAACCTAAACGTTCGATTTTTCTTCTGTGAGCAAGTGTGAGGTTCTCTTAAAGTAGAGTTTTAATCTGTTCAGAGACAGGACTTGGAAGCTGTTGATGCCCAAAGTACAGCAATTTTGTTCAGCTGTGTCACTGCTTTTATCCAGGTGTCTGAGGTTCCTGTTGTTGCCTAAAAACTTATTCCTTGTCTCTTTGCCCTGCGGGGGACAATACCTCTGTATGTTGGAAGGAACAGACTTTTAGCACAGGTATCAGTTGGCCGAGGTGCCAGTCCCAGAGCCTTGATTAGCTGAGATGTACTTCAAGGCTTGCTCAGGTGAGGATGGTCTTGATATTCCTTGCCTTCATCAGCTGCCCCATTCTGCTTTCAGTCATGATTATTGAAAGTGTTGTTCTCTTCATGAATCATCCACAATTGAGGAAGTTTCTCAGAGTGGCCGGGCTGGAATAGCACTGAGTGTTTTTCAGAAGAAAATTTTGAAGGCATTGGGACAGGAAGTGTGCAAATAGCTTGCTGCCAGCTGCTGTCTTGAGGGTGTCTGTGCCTGTGCTTTTAACCTCCATGCCTGGCAGTACTTAATCCCAAGTTTTTTCTGGGTTTTTTCAAAGTACGTCTACACGAGGGGCTGTTCATATCACATTGTTCAGTAAAGAGTGTCAGATCTTAGGATCTGACAGTTTTTTATGGACACAGATCTCATGTAAAAGCTTTTCTCTGAGAATCACATCTTTCACAAAATAGCAAATGGGCTTAGTGGTGAGCTAATGAAACGCTGAGTCCCAGGCGTGATTGAATTTTGTGAGTAAGCACTTTTCTTGTTCTTAGCAAAATCCAATAGCAACCTTCATGCAGAAATAAAGAAAATGTCTCCTAGTTCCTGTGCCCATTGATTCCACTATCTTTCAGTTAAGAGATATCTAGACCAAAGCAGTACTTTAGTGCTTGTAGATTCGATTTATCTCCACGAGACAACTGTGCTGTAACTGAAGCAGTAGCTGCATGTAAATAAAAGGGGGAGCATCCCTGTCAGTAGAAGCCTGGTTAATTCTGGGTTGAATTAGTTTATTTATACTTCATTTAAGTTCAGACAGATTCTTACTGCCATCTGGTTCCCTGAGAACAGCTAGAATAAGCACAGTGAAATCTGTGCTTAGATTTAATTTATCAGAATTTCATGTGTTGCTAGATTTGTTATCACACAATTTCATGAGATGGGGAACTTCAGTCACACCAAAGTTGTTGGACAACAAAAACCAAAGCTAGTGATGTAAAACCTCACCCAGACAAAAGAGCAAGGGATACTTTGAACATTAGCCACCTACTTTGCTGATTCTTTGCTGCATAAAGGGACAGTGAAGATTCAGAAGAAGGTGTTAATGCTTGTATCCTCTGCTGGCTGGAGAGTCTGTGGTTCTCTGGTCATTCAGTATGATTCAGGCCAAGTTGTATTTACTTTAGAATGGATCTTCGTTCTTAGGGATTCTCCTGCTGCAACTTCTGTCCAGAGGAGAGATCTTCGAGTCTCATAGTTTCCTTTAATTCTGCATTTATTTGAGGTATGGTTATGTGTTTGTGTAGCTTGCTCTTCCAGGTAGAAATGCTACCCCAATTCTAAGAGTTCTCTCTTGACATCACTTGTTTGTAGTGATACAGGACAAGGGAATGTTACACAGTCTAAGATGTAACTGCAAGGCCTTTAGGATTTGATTTTTCAGCTTCAAATCCCAGATTTACATCAGCCTGTGAATGCTCTGTGGCAGGCATGCACATTATCCTGCCATCTCCCAGTAGAACTAGTATTCTATTTAATTTCTCCTTGAAGAGGTATTGGTAATACTCTCTTTTAGCTTATAATGGATCTCTGGACTCTGGGGAGTAACTTTTTAGTCTGCTGACTTCAGAAATTGTAATACATCATCTCATTTTGGAGTTTTTAACCACGAGACTGTACACCTGATTAAACTGGTTTATTATATATGCTGCAAAACATAAGTGCAACTTTAATACTGTTGTGTATAAGTGCTTGTCATGCATATCCTGTAGTTAAATTTGCCTTGGAAATGGCTTACCTGTGTAGCTGGTTAGGATTTTCCCTACTGACAGGTCTAGTTTCTCTCTGTGTAGCACTATGAATACCAAAGATCTGCTGTTCTTCAGGCCTTGCCCTCCAAGGTTTAATGCTCTGGAGCAATTCTATTTTATGTGAAGCTTGTTTACTTTCTCTTTTATTGCTGGCCTGATTTCCTCTGACTAAATATACTGAAAGAGTATATATCAAAATTAGAATCTGAGCACCAAATCTCAGCTACATCTGAGGCCTGTAATATTGTTGAGTATCTGCAGCTTTCTAATTACAGACTCTGAACCTAGTAAATAGGGGGGTTAAAAAACAAGGTTGAACCTGTGTATGGTCTTGCATATTAAATTTGTGCGGTTTAATCTCTGCATGATGAAAGATTTGTTTGTCTGTTCAGAAGTGATATAGGGATAAACACGGGTGACACAAGTGAGGGAGCATTTTAAATTGCTTTTTTGTTCCTTTTGATTCTTCTGACACTTAGTGCTAGATCTTAATTTGTTTATATTGAAATTCGTCGGTTTTGTTAGCACTTTCTTTGTCTGAGCTATATTTGAATTTTGTTTTCAGAAGCAGATTACTTTGTAGTTCAGTGGTGTAAAATGTATTTTATAATCAAAGTATCAGTATCTTGAGTCACTGTTCCTAGAAAATGCTCTCTTTGGAGCTGGTTGATAATTTTTTGTGATTATAGAGAACAATATCATTTGTTTGCGTGTTGTTAAAGGATAGATTTAGAGTTCAAGAATTGTGTGATTGAGAATATGGCATTTTTAATGCAAAATTGGTTGTACTCAATACTGAGAAAGTGCTATTAGAAAAGTAGAAGATACCTTGTCTCTGTGATGGCTCTCCTGGCAGGAGAAGCCTTCTGGTGTCTTGAGGACTCACAGGAGCCTTTATGCTGCTGTGTGGTTGCATTGATTTGTCACGTGCTGTAGGTGCAAAGGCAAGGGCAGGTGTAGTTTGTGTACTTGCATAATATAAAGGGATAAACGTGATAAGATCTTGGATGTCTCATAAATGCAGAGCTGCTTTTTAAAGTAGGGTTTTGTGACTGCATAAATTGTTGTGTGGTATAAACATTCTTTTCAAATAGATGTGGTTCTGTGCACATATTGTGATAAACTGTCTGAATTCTGTTTGCTCTCTTTGCAGGCTGCGGACTTGAGTAAACCAATAGACAAAAGGATATACAAAGGAACACAGCCTACATGCCATGACTTCAATCACTTAACAGCCACAGCAGAAAGTGTGTCTCTTCTAGTGGGCTTCTCTGCAGGCCAGGTCCAACTTATAGACCCTATTAAAAAAGAAACTAGCAAATTATTTAACGAGGAAGTAAGTAGAAATCTTAATATTGTTGCATGCACTGTATCTGTGATACTGAAGTTCTAGATTTTCAAAGTTCAGTAGGTGTGGCTCCATTTGCCTTTGTAGCCTATTGTTCAGTCACTGCTTTTGTTTTTCAGCTGTTCCATTGGCTTGCAGTACTTCCATAAAAATGCAATTCATCGTGAAAAGATAAAGGCAACTTGTGGGGTTTAAGATTAAAAATTAGGGTTTTCTAGTTTGGGTAATACTGTAACTAGAGTTGAGAACAGTTTACAGATGGAAATAAGGTCTACAAATCTAAATGTTGCTCTGTGTGCTCTGAATTCAGATGTTTCTGAGGCTTCTGATTGCCAATGAAGAAATTTTTAAGCTGCTATTTAACTCATATATTATGGTCAAAAAATTAAGGAAGTTAAAAATGCAAATTTTTATGGTTGGGACATTACAGCAGAAACTGCCTGTATCAAGTATTCCTAAAGGCTTGACTTGGATAAGAGTAGGAGTTAAAGCTGAGTGCACAGAAATGCTGAGGGTTTATAAGGTCTTGGCCATGTGATGTTTGGAAGGAAATTCCATCTGCTTTTTCTGCTGCTATGCAATAAGGAAAGATAGAAGGAGTACAATGGGGAGCACTGATGCCAAGTTACAGGACCACTGCTCTGAGTATCTGGTGGCATTGACATTCTTAGAGGAGTAAGTGTCCAGATGCTGGTAAGGAAAGAAATCCCGTAACTGGGATAACTTGTGACAGCATTTTCTGCAGAGGATAAGCTGTGGGAATTTGGGTGGTCTAGGGGAGGTGATTTTCTTTTGGGGATTGTTCTTTTGCTCCTTTTTTGTTTTAATCCAGCTCTGTAGAGAGGTTTGCAGGTCTTTTGGTTGATTTTTGTTTATTTGTTTTTCTTTTCTTTTTTGAAATTTCAAATCTGGATTAGAACTTCATTTGTAAAGTTAAGCCTTGCTCAGCTTTCCAAGTGTACCTTTCCCATCTCAGAGAGATGTGTGGCCTTGCTCCTTCCTTGTGCAAAGAAAATTGAAGTATTGTTCTCACTGGGGATGTTTTATAATTAGATCTAATTCCTCCTCAGCTTTCTAAAAGTAGCTACATGTAGATCAGAAGAGGGGCGTTTTTCTTCCTACCTGGCCTTGCTCTGTCTCTGCTTGTGTTGAGTGGGAAACAGCGCTGGAGAATCTTTTAATGATTCTTTTGTCTCTTGGTAGAAACCTCTGTATAAGTAGTTGAAATGTTAATTTTAGCATTATCCTACCACCCCCACCCACACCCCCCAAAAAGTGTCTTATTTATTCTTGTACGATAATATTATAAATATTAAGAAGGGTAGCAGACATACTCCAAACAGCTGGTTTCACATACAGAGTAATTCCCACTCCTGTAGCTGAGCTATAGTGCCTTTGAGAAAAACTTGTGGTGGAATATTTACATCAAGGCCCAGTGCTTTTTTTCAGGCCTTGATGGTGTTTATTGTCTGGTGACTACAGTGCAAAGCTGTGTTGCAGGCTGAGTAGTTCCTGTGGTGTTCCCCAAATGCAGGAAGCACTGAAGCCACTTCCATCAGCTAGTTTTGCTTTTTGTCTGTGCTATAGCCAGATTACTTCAGTGTGATGGAAATACACCCTTTGACATTTTGGTGGAAATTGAAATGAGGTGATCTCTCTTCTACCAAGCTAATGTAAGGGTTTTCTCAGTGCTACCAAAACTGCACACACAGTGGGCTACAGTTAAATGACAAATTTTTGCTTCCTGTGCTGACCGTACCTGCAGTTACAACCAACTCTAAAACTTTATATATATATTTAGTCTGTCTATTACAGTGTTGAAGTTTGTCCTAGATGTGTTTGTAAGTTCTGGCTTGTATTTAAAGCCCCCTTCAGAGAAACATTAGTGAGCTCTCATGTTTGAACCAGTTCATTTGCTTCAAGATGAAGGTGCCTATTGGGTTTTGAATGTATTTTGAGTTTAGATGGTGTTTAGGAATAACCACAGGCATGAGGTGGTCTGAATGAGTGTTAACACTGTTCTACAGATCCAGCACTAATGCCAGAGGTAACAGAATTCACCACCTGTCCTGTGAGTAATTTGGTGCTTCACGCAGCCCAAAGCTCTGCTTTGACTATCAACTGTGGTAGAGCAAAAAGAATAACAATCAGAAAATACAGGATATATGAAATAAATCAACCTGTTATGATGGGATATATTGAACATAAAATGCAATAGCCCTAGCATAGTCTGAACTTGTTACTCTTTTTTTTTTTTTTAATTCTATTGATGTAGAAGATGATAGGGACTTGAAAGGCTGAGGTGAGTGATAGATCCTGTGCAGCTTGTGGCTGCCTACATAAATCCATTTGTATCCACAGTGGTACTCCTTCCAACTGTGTCAAAATTAAACCAGTGGTATTTCCTTACTCCCAAAACCAGTCAAATATACCTCACAGATTCAGTTGTTGCCAGCTGGTAGTTGGTTTTTATCAAACTAGCCAGTGCTTTTTCATCTTACTTTTTAATCCTTTTTTTAATTTAAACTGAAGTCTTGAGCTGCATTTTTTTCCCTAATAAACTTGGTCTGTATCTTTGTTGCCAAAGCTGTGTAAGACCTTAGTGCATATTCTTTGATTGCCTCAGATTTTTCAGTCCTTTGTGGCCTGTGCCCGTAATTTTGTCCCTTCAAGTTCTTCAAAACATGACCAAGATAATCTTGGCTCGTGTTTCTGACTGGTGAGTGAAGCTTCTTCATTTACTATTCTTCTGTCAAACTGAACATAAGCTCTTTATCTCACATCCCTCACTGATTTGCTGATACTGCAGTCAGCCCATTCTTGTAATGCATCTGCTGCTCCTACTGACTGCTGGTCTGGCTTTGTTGTGCTGCAGAGCTTTGTGAATCCAGTTGAAAGCTTTTAAAACTCCCGAAAGTCGTAACTTCAGAGTTTTTATCTTGAGAAGGGGATACGTTGTAGTCACTTGTACACCTCAGGTTAGAGTCTCTCTGCATCTTGTCTCCCTGAGCTCATCTGTTCTCATTGCAAATTGTAATCTTCTATTTTTTACAGCTTCCTTGAAGTAAAGATCAGGTTTGCAGGGTTTCTCTGCAGTATTTAGGATCATGTAGCCCACCATGGTTATGGACATAAAGTGCCATTTCTGGTATAAAAGTGGAGCAGGTGCTCTTACGAGTAGAGGTTGTATGTCAGATTGAGCTGCTTTAGTAGAGAGCAAAAAATTTTGCTTTTGTTGCTGTATTGGCAATGAGAAGAATGGTGCCTACAGGAAACCAGCTGGGCTCCTGGTGTGTGCCAAGTAACTTCCTCTCTAATGTTTCTGATGCCATCATTATTGATTGAGACATGCATGATATATATCAGTGAATACACAATGAACTAGTTAAAATATCACTACAGAATCACAGACTGTATTATTTTAAAACTATTCCATTTGAAGGAACTTTGTCATATTTAGTTACATCTCAGCTGTCAAATACACCATGGCTGTTTTAACCAATGAGAAATTACAGAGGAGAGGCTTTCTGGTTTTACACTGAGGCTGACAGCAGCGGAAGTGTAATCTAAAATGGGCAGGTGCTGCTTTCCAATGACAGTTCCACACCAGGTAACAGTTGATGTATTGTCCATTAGTTTGAGGTTTTTGTGTGTGATAAACAGCATAGCAAGGTTTTGGGAGGATTCTTTTTTCTTCTTTGTTTTTAGGGATTTTGTAACTTGTTCTGGTATTCCTTAGGCTCTTTATATTTGCACTCTTGCCTTTTGTGTAGCTCAGCTCTTCTTTCTGCTTACAATCAATATATCAAATACAAATCTTGAATGTGCTTGTAAAGAATTACTTGTCTGCAAGTTGCAGCTGAGTGATGCCGTGGACAACATGGTAAGTTGTGGAAGTCCACCAGAACTGCAGTAGTCAAAGGAGTCAAACTTTACCTGTCAGTTCTTAGAGCATTGAAGACGTTATGACCAGGAATGTTTGTTTAATGTGTGGGCATTCTTTTGCAGTGATGAACTCTATTAAAACATTTTGTTTTAAAGGAAAGTGTTTAATCAAGTGGTAACAAGAGTATTGACAGGTCCTTGGCTATTAAGAAAAATAATTGGAGGTTGGGGATTCTAAGATGAAAAGTTTGTGGTGCCCTGTGAATTCACCCAGGCATGTGCATTTACCACTGACTTTCCAGTCACATGATAACAGGGTCACTCTGTATGCAGCCTTTGCTCCCTGAATCAGTAAAAGCTGGTAGAGTTTTTTTCAGAGGTTGCATTTTATTTGTGATTTCAGATAAAATCTGAGTCTAAATTTACTGTTGTTGATTTGTAACCTGTTTGCTGTATAACACAGATGAGTAACTGCCTTTTTTCCCTTTAGGTTATTCAATATTTTCTTGTTTCCTTCTCATGCTGTTCAACCTACACAGGGAAAAGTAAACCAAAGAGCACTGCCTTTAGATTCATAACAGATTGGCTCGACTGAAGTATGGTCTTTATAGAACGTGACTGGACCATAACAATAACCTTTGAAAGCACTTTGAAAATAATTTCCTCTTTACTGCCTGATAAGTTTTTTCAAATATAGTAACATAGTTCCTGTCTAGAAAGTTAAGTTCACTTTATTTAAGTATTGCTCCTCATCCCCTAGAAAGCTCAGATTTACAGTTAATCATGAAAACTTTAATTTTCAGAGTTTCTGATGTGTATCTTCTTTGTTTTTCACAGAGACTAATAGACAAGTCCCGAGTAACCTGTGTAAAATGGGTACCAGGTTCGGAAAGCCTTTTCCTAGTAGCTCATTCCAGTGGCAATATGTACTTGTATAACGTGGAGCACACTTGTGGTACCACAGCCCCGCACTACCAGCTACTTAAACAAGGAGAGAGTTTTGCAGTGCATACATGCAAGAGTAAATCCACAAGAAACCCTCTGCTTAAATGGACAGTAGGTGAGGGTGCCCTGAATGAATTTGCCTTTTCCCCCGATGGGAAGTTCCTGGCGTGCGTGAGCCAGGATGGTTTTCTTCGCGTGTTTAACTTTGATTCGGTGGAATTGCATGGTACAATGAAAAGCTACTTTGGAGGATTGCTCTGTGTGTGTTGGAGCCCCGATGGGAAATACATAGTGACAGGCGGAGAGGATGACTTGGTGACAGTTTGGTCTTTCGTGGACTGTCGAGTTATAGCGAGAGGCCATGGACACAAATCGTGGGTCAGTGTGGTTGCTTTTGATCCATATACCACTAGTGTAGAAGAGAGCGATCCGATGGAATTTAGCGGAAGCGATGAGGATTTCCAAGACCTTCATTTTGGCAGAGATCGAGCAAATAGCACGCAATCTAGACTATCCAAAAGGAACTCTACAGACAGTCGTCCAGTAAGTGTTACGTATAGATTTGGTTCAGTAGGCCAGGACACACAGCTCTGTTTGTGGGATCTTACAGAAGATATCCTCTTCCCCCACCAACCTCTCTCAAGAGCAAGGACACATACAAATGTCATGAATGCCACGAGTCCACCTGCAGGAAGTGGTGGAACTAACCCAGGAAGTAATGGAAACAGTATCACAACACCTGGAAACTCTGTACCCCCTCCTCTTCCACGGTCAAACAGCCTTCCACACTCTGCAGTCTCAAATGCTGGCAGTAAAAGCAGTGTCATGGATGGTGCCATTGCTTCTGGCGTTAGTAAATTTGCAACCTTGTCGCTACACGATCGGAAGGAAAGACACCATGAAAAAGATCACAAGAGAAACCATAGCATGGGACATATATCTAGCAAGAGCAGTGACAAACTGAACCTAGTTACTAAAACCAAAACGGACCCAGCTAAAACTTTGGGAACACCTCTCTGTCCCCGAATGGAAGATGTTCCCTTGTTAGAGCCTCTTATCTGTAAAAAGATAGCACATGAAAGACTGACTGTGTTAATTTTTCTTGAAGACTGTATAGTCACTGCTTGTCAGGAGGGATTTATTTGCACATGGGCAAGGCCTGGTAAAGTGGTAAGTTTTAATCCTTAATGCTGCATCAAAGAACTAGAACTCTGAATAGATAGTTTTCTTGAAATATAATGAATGTTGAATATAAAATTTCTTTATGCTTAATGTAAAAAAAATATCCTCAGAGCCATACTTTTGGATACTGCATGCCATATTTCTGAATGATTTGAAGTGTCTTGGATACAATTATTAAATATAGTTGCCTTCCAGCAGAAGAAATAAATACTGTGCATCTAAACTATTGATCAGTGTTCTTATACTTAAGCATAACCACAATATGGTGAAAGCTATTTATGTAAAAATTGAAGTAAAACCTGTCAAACACTAAAATAATCATAATCCTTCTAATGTTTTCTACAAAATAAGCACTCCCAATGAGAGTAGCTTATGAAAAGCTGCTGCTTCTAAGTCTAATGAGAAACGTGAGCCTCTGAAAAAATGAAAACCAAAGTGTTTTATTCCTCCATACTTTTCTGTGGTGGCCTGCCATTAATGTGAAACCACTTCTTATTAAAACATCAGCCATTTTATGCACAGATTTGTGAGCCCTGTACTGACTGCAGTTTATGCTCTTGAATTGTGAATCAGTATTATCAAGGAACTCTAATTTTAGCCAGGTTTTGATTTATGTATTTAATTTAGGGAAAATCCTGCAAGCTTTCTCTCAGTATTTTCAGTGTTCTGTTCCTGTCAGGTCTGTTAGGCAGTTCAACCACTACAAGCTCGTGTTTTTGATGGCACCTGTTCCATCAGCTGAACCTACATTAGTCTACTGCTAGTTTTCACTCTTGTTGTTGATGCACTTGAACACCTATAATATTTTATTTTTCTTCTGTCCAATGTATAGATAGCTAAATTTTGACTGAAGCTAAGTGTGGTGATTCTTACATTAAAAAGTACTTTGTGCTACAATAGCTCTGCCTGCCAGCAACAGTTCAAAGGAATACAGCTATGAAAACATTTTCAGAGTTGATCTGAGAAAAAGGACCATTATTTTTGTGAAAATTTTTGAAAGGGGATGTAGATTATCACCTGAAGTAAAAGAAATGATCTGGTAATACCCGAATAATGCCATGTTGAGCAACTTAAATGAAAATCTGTTGTTTGTTAGATTTTAACCCTTTGGTTCATAAATCTGACTTTTGAAATAGAGGTACTGTATATATTTAGATACTACATCTTCACTACTATAAACTTGCAAGTAAAACTCAATATTTTTTCTTAAAATTGTTTGTATAATGTAGGCATTTTTGAGATCTTATCAAATTTGTCACAAATTTGTCATAGGTATGCATAAAAAATCTGTGTCTGTTCTACATCTGAATGCATATTTAAAGGTTGAATCTAAAACTTAAAACTGTCTTTTCCTTTATGGGAGAAGGGAGGAGGGTGTTACCTGAAAGTAGTTTTTTGCCTGAGAACTATAAATCCAGCATTAATCTAAAAATAAAAAAAAGCACTCCCTTAAAACACTAAATTATTTAAAATGTTTGCTCAAAATGAAAGTATTAAAGCAATTATACTTTTGTGACTCAGTGCACTTCACATCTTATTAATTACAGCAGTGCCTCAGATTGCTATTGTGAGCTACATTTTCTTTTTGTTCCAGAACTCCTTTGCATACTATTAAACACTACACTGTCACATTTATTTTCAGTGGCTGAGGTGGGTTTTGTTAGACTGAGTATAACTTAATATTTATGTGTATTGACTTTGATTTGGAATATGACATTTCAAATATTTCAGAGATAAAGTATGCAGTACCAAAAATCAGGATTTATGTATTGGCCAATATGGAAAACTTTAACTACAGGTAAGTAATTTTCATGCTGAAGTTAACACTTTCAAAATTAATATATTGCACACTGATGTAAATGCCATATTCTTTAGGATGTATTTACTTAGAAATTTTCAAATTAATTTGGTTTTCTGATTTCACTTGCATTTCTAGTGAGCTCACTCTGCTGGTAAAATCTAAATTTTGGTGGCATGTTTACAGGGCTTTGTAAGGAAAATACTTGTGCCAGAAGGACGTTATGGACATCCTTTTTGTTTATAGGAAAGCACTTAATTTTATTTAAAGAGAATTGTCAAAGTATAAAACACTCATGGTGATGTCTTTCTTACTGGGTTATATACCATCATTTCTGTTTCACCAGCTGTTTTATCCTAGGCTGTCCCATTACTCTGGGGTTTAAAGTTGCTATTTCTAGTCTTCCTTTGACATAATGGCTCCCCAAGCGATCTTAAAGCTCCGTCACTTTTTTGTCTGCCAACTCTACCGAGTGAAAGCCTCTGAATCTTGCTGCTGCTTCCACCGTAGCCTCAAAAGGCCTTCATTAAATTGATGCCACTGCTAGCCTAAAGAAAGAATTGGATGGAAAAGTGAAGGAGGCTTGCAGTGTCTAATGTAATTGCCATTGAGCCAGTGCTACCTTTCCCTCTCATTTCCAACAGCCATCAAAACATGTGCTGGATAATTGGACAGTGTATGACAAGTTCTGTTTATTTTTCTGGTTGGGCTTGTGCAGCCCTGAGTGGAAAATAAATCCAGAAGTGTCTCTTCAGCCACGATCCCTGTGGTAGTTGATAGTCTCTACAGTGCTGACAGTGTCCTGACAGTTTGTTTATAAACTTTCCACATTACTGCTTCAGTGTGTACAAAAATCATACCTTGAGCTTCCTCACGGGATGTACCGTTCTTGCATTGCACTTCCAGAACTGCTCTGCCAACTTCCACTCAGTGAAGTGAAGTGAATGGCAAAATTCAATTAGAAACAAATTGGATGAGGCTCAGGGTTCATTAGTTTCGTTTTTTATTCTCTTTCCTTTTTTTTTTTGGTAAGCTGGTTTCTATGAGAGAAGGTTCAGGGCGGTCAGAAAAATAGGTTGCCTTAACAAGAGTAGGAATTTTTCTTCTCCACATGGTGACAATTAGCTGTCATCCCTCACCCCTGACTTTCCCAGGCCCTGATGGGAAACCTAAATGGTGTTACAGAACTGTTGGATTAATCTGAAAACTTAGAAACAGAATTTGGAAGGAACAAAAGCAAACTTTATTGTGCTATCTTTATAGCTATGTCAAAAGGAATTACAGAACCTGCAGAAGCAATTAAAAACCCCCAACAAAACCAACCCACAAAACCCCAAAGTGGTACTTGGGTATGTAAAATAAATTTTCTGGGCACTCAGTGGTCAGAGTAACTACTTATGTGATTTCTGTGTTGGACTTTAGAACTGACTGTTCACTGTCTGTACAGTGACTCCATTTTATGTGAATGAAAGTTGCTGGTGAGTTCCCTGTGTCAGAAAGCTCAAGGTAAGATTGGCCAGAAGTAGCCCCAGGTGAAATGGCAGTGTATAACCTAGCAAGAGAAACATCCTACCACTCTGTAAAACAAATGCACATGGAATTTATTTATTTGACTTATTGTACAGGAAAACTTAAATTATAACATCCTTGAATTTTCTAGTTAACTACAATTGTAGTACAGTATCATGTTTTAGTATGACTTCTGTTTTAGTGAAAGTACTTAAACATTCATGTACTATATTTGAGTGAGATGAGCAGCTATACATACTAATTCTTCCTCAGTGGAAAGGAGCATTTCATCATTACAATTGAAGTTCAATTGCTGGTATTTAAGTACTATCAAATAGATTTCTTTCAACGTGATACGGTATCTGTATAAACTTCAGGGATGATTATAGTTAAACTGAAACACAGCTGTATGACTTCAGGTTACCATGCTCAAATTGGAAGCTTTCTGTAATGTGCACATTAGCAAAGTTGCACATGGCATACCCGCACTATCAGGGTGAATAAAACCTAGAGTACACTGGTGTGATATTTATAGCAAGGTGTGTGTGTGTGCGTGTGTGAGGAGGTGTGACAAGTGGCTCCAGTAAAGCCAGGAGAGATCATAACCCTGTAAAGGCTTTATGATGAGGATGTCTGGATTAGGAAATAACATGACTTTTACTAAACACTTTCTAGAAAACCCATGTTCTGAATTATCACCTCTTAAAATTTGAGTATGTACTTGGAATGACTGTATATGTCTGCCCCTTTAACAACATAAAACTACTAAATTAATATTTAAAATGCTGGCCTGCTTATGTTACAATAATAAAATTTGTGTCAGTTAATTTACTGTTAATTTACATGTAAAGATTAAACTATTTTTTCTGCATTTTATGATTCTGTATACTGGAGTTTGTTAAAGATTGACATGTTAGGTGATACTGTACAAAATTGTATTGACTACCTTTAGTGAAAATCAGAAGTAAAATTCATATGTATTTCCTTTTTACACTTCCATCTAATTTCTTGACAACTTGAATAAATTTCATAGAGCCTTTCTAACATGAACTATTGTTAATTTAACTGTTGCAATAATTAAGCTTTAAGAAGTATTGTTGGTATATTTATAATTTTAAGAAGATCATGTTTGTTTCATACTGCTTATTTTTAGCTGTTCTATTGTCACTGTTACAGCTGAAGAACTTTACTAAATACTTGACATTACAAAATAACTTGCTGGGGTTGTCCTCTGTATACTGATGTTAAATAAAAATGTGTGATTGAACTGTAAATGTAGATAACTTTCAATAGTCCTTTCCACATTTGAGTTTTAATTTATCTTGCAGTGCTTAGGTGGTCTTACGCTCTCACACTGTGCTGGACAAATGGCCACAATGAAACTGTTAACTTGCCATGCTTTAAAGTAAGAAGTTGATCACATCTGTAACCTGCTCTGAGAAATTTTTTCAATTCATCTCAAGACTATGCAGATGTTTTGATGTTTAAATCTTGTTGATAAGGTACTCATGGTAGCTGGTTTTTTTAGGACTAGAGTAACATTAAACAGAATACTTACCAAACCACTTTTCAACCTTGTTTAAACTCAGATTCAGCAGAACACAGACATGGCTGTATCTAGATTGTCTCTGCACACCTGTCCGGTAGGAGCTGGGACAGAGTGTCGTCATTCCTTCTAGGATTCTACAGGAGCTCTTTCCTCTGTGGACTCTGGTGCAGGGTATGTTCGTTATTCCAGCTTTAGATCTTGGTGTTTACCTAATGATTGCTGAATTTACAGCCCCGAGGATATGGCTCATACAGATGATCCAAGCATTTTCTGTCTAGAAAAAAATAGTCTAGAATGAAACTCATCTGAACTAAAGCTAGTCTAAAACTTTGACTGCAAAATTTCTTGGAGCAAATTTAGGTGAAGACTTCAGATGTTGCCCTTCCATTTGAGGGGTTAGGGATTGTCTCACCTTTGCAGCGGTGATTCTTTGTTAACAAAGAGCCAAACAAAGGCTATTTATTTACTAAAGTGTTTCAGAGGCATTTTTGAGGAATTTCAGTGTAAAAGTGAGTTACTTTGGGTCCAGTCTGACAGGGAGGACTCTTGTTTGTCTCTTATGCAAAAACACTCTGTAGACTAAAGCTGAGGCAATCATCTTATGTAAACTTGAGAACTTTGTGGTACTTCAAAGGTATTGATTGACCATTGTGATGATCTATACATAGAACATAGATGCATATTTAAGAACAGGGGCTAGTGAAGGAACAAAATGAAATCTGCTTGAATGCTTCTGGAACATCCAGTTATATCAAATGATGCAAGAACTGGTTGCTCAAACCAGTTTCTCAGTAGTCAATGTGAGTCTGAAACAACCCAACTTCCACAGGTTTTGTGGTCAGAGAAGGTATTTGGCAAAATATGTCTTGAAACATGAAGGTGTCATTTTACTTGCCTTTAATAATGTTGCACAAACTTCTCAAGGAAATAACTTGTAAGATCACGTTATCTTCTGGGTTTTGAAGCTGGATTTTAGGTAGATGCTGCTCAGCCTTATCAAATTCATTTAGCTCTTCTGCTAAGACCACAGTCACTTTACAGCAAACTCACATGGGGTTGCCTTAGGTCATATGCTTTTTCCTGAGGTTTTCCCTGCTTTATCTCAATTTCATTATTTTCTAAACGGAAAATTTTACACCTCACTGACTTTTGTACCTTGAGGAAGGTAAAGAAACAACAGTTTCTGAGCATGTGAGCCCTTACTACTTGAATGAAACTTAAAGTCCTATTTTTTGAGCCAGGTCAGGTTTGTGCTGGCAAAAGCCTTTTCTGCATTTTCAAGCACCCAAGTAGTTGCATCTTAATTTTTTTTTTCCTCTTGGACCTGCATATCTTCCATTCACTTAGTGCCACTGGACAGATTTTTAGTTACTCATGGTTTTCTACCAGCCTTGAATTTGTTGGGTTTTTTTGGTTTGTTTTTGTTTTTTTTGTTGTTGTTGTTGACAGTGACTTCTGTTAAGAGATAAACTTCTTTATATATACAGAGGAGAAGTTGCAAGTGAAACCCTAAAGGTGCTACAGTCTTTTATAAGGTCTGATGTCAAATGGTTTATGTATTTATACTTTGTGTAATGTTATCAGAACAGGGGAAAAAAAAAAGGCAAATGGAATACAAATTTAAAAGCCCATTTAGTGAACACACAAACTGTGTAAAGAGGTATCAGCTTTGCTGTATCCCCTTAAATCCCGTACAAACTATTTCTCTGTAGCATGTTATGTGAATGAACAGCATGTGCTTTCCTGAGCATTTTCAGTTAATTAATTTTATTACTCAATTAGAGATAATATCTGATTTAGTGAGTTTATGCAGTTCAGAAACTTTTGCTGTTAAACATTTATTCATGTGGATAAGGAACTTGAAGATTTTGTTCATGCAAATCTTAAAACCAAGTCAGCTGATTTAACTACAGAATTTTAAACAAATGTGAGAAATCTCACTTTGGTTTTGATGTATTACTGCTCAAACACCATAATGGACCATGGGCTCTTTTCTCAAGCAAAGCTGTCAATCCAGATTACTTTGTAACCCTAGTTACCTAATAACCCTAATTATTCCAGGAATATCACAGTTCTGGACGAGAATAAACTACTCCTGCAGTATTTTTCAAATAATAATTTCCCATTATTTTATATACTGGCAATAGTAAAAATGGTTTAAAAACCAGTACCATTCTTGTATGGCCCTTTGTTAATTCAGCCATATTTTAATTAGTTTAATTGCATTAGTGAAGTGTACTATGAGACTTCTTTTTTTACATTGGATTGGTTGTTATGTTGGACCCTTTATTTTTTTCTACCTTTCAATTTCAAACCAGAAAGTAGAAGGATAAGCAGAGTTTGACATTCAGCATGTTGTGAGCACCAGCGGAACTGTTTCCCTGAGGGAGACATGCATTTACTGTATCCTGCTTGCGTGTCCAGACTTGCTGTTTATTATCTAGATCAGTGAAACTATGTATGATTGCACCTTTGGCTCCAATTAAACCACTTCTAATTTCAATTAAGAAAATATTAACTCAGTGGCTACTGTTGACTTTTTTCCTACTTAGTGTTGCAGTATCTTCCTGATTTTTTTTATTATTTTTTTTTTAAATACAGCAATTACAGCTGATCATTCATAGAATTAGTTTTTGTTGTGAAACCCTATGTTTCATGTCTTTGGAAAAAAGCCCCAGACTTTAGTCTGGATTGTATGCAGAATTTTTAAAAATACACCCACCCCTCTCCTCACAATTCCATAGATGGGGAGGAGGGTTTGTGTTTGTGCTGCTGCAGAGAACAGACCCCAGTGAAGAGTGCCACAAACCCCGGGTGCAGGTGGCCTTCCTGACTGTGTTTGTCATGGCTTTTCATTCCTGCCCATGCCAGCGTATTTTTACCACATGTACAAAGTCCTGTGTGTTTCAGGAAGTCAGAGAATGCAGGGATAAACAGGACAGCCCTAGCAGCTACAGCTGAAGCAGCCTGTGATCGTACTCACAGCACTAATTGACTTAAGACAAATGACCCCATCCTCTGAAAGCTGCATTGTTCAGCTGTGGAGTGTCCCATTAAGATGGCAGATGGGACAGCAGCTACCTCTCCGAGGCTGGGACAAATACTGCTTTACTAAATGCCTGTCTTGGATCTCGTAACTCTTCCATTTCCCACGCCTGCTAGACTCATATGCTGACAAAATACTACTGTTAATAAAACACTACATTTATTTACAAAACTTTGAGCAGTGTCTTCATTTGCTCCTGCTGCTTGCTCAGTGGGATCTGTTTGTCCTTAAGCCTGAAGCTGCTGCACCATGCAGCAGACTGCAGCTGTTGTGGCTCTGCTCTTCCATGTTTCCTGTCACAGCTATTAAACAGGCTGACTTGGCTGTTGCTCTAATAAATTGCTGCAGCTTTTGCTCCATCTTGTCCCACCTGATTGACCAGACTGGGTGGTTCCGTCACAGAAAGCACTACCCTCTAATGGCTTTCTTCTTTCTTTACAGGCAGGAGTTTTTTATATTTTTTCATTACCTTACCCATTGTATTCTTCCAGAGAATGGTACAACTGTTCTAATCCCACACCCTTTGTTTCACAGATGAGACCTACTGTGAACTTGTGTATGAAAGCAGTAACTTTATTTGAGCCCTTACTTGCTTTTCTTAGATTTCCTGTCTCCTGTGTTACACCAAACACAACCTCGTGAATAGCCTTGCTTGGTAGGCTCTGATACAATGGCAAAATTCTGTAGAATTCTTGTTTTAATCTGGACCCACTAAGAACTCACCACTTGGGTGAAACTTACGTACCTAAAAAACAAGTTCATATTCTTGCTTTTCTTGTATGAACATTTAAGATGTCTTCTGAAATCAAGTACTTGGAAGAACTCACAAACTTTCTGGTCTCTCCCCGGAAGTGAATTTCTGAACGGCATCATAGCCTAGTCCAAGTTTTAAGGCAGTACTTGTGTACATTTGTTCCATCTGCAGGAGCACAAGGATATTGGTCTTGAAGTTATTTCTACTTTGATGTTCCTCTGGCTTGCCTGCTCAGAGTTGCAGAATTAATTCAAAGCAAGGACTGAAATACAAGGAATTCCTAGTACTCACTAAAGCCATCTGCACTGAGCTGCTGCTCTTCAAAGGAGGGAGCATTCACCACCTGTGAGATGTAACCAGGACTGACTCCTTGTTCCTAGTCTTGGAACCTGCATTCTAGAGTGACTGGTAGTTCATAGGGAATAAAGCACCACACTGAATTTCAGTGTGTGCTGCCAATTTCGAGAGGAATCTTAGGAAAGTAACTCTTTGTTTTGTTTCCCAACAGTTGGTTGTGTTACAGTGTAAATTCAATGCTAGAATAGGGCTTATTTCTCCTGTATAGGGTGATTATGAGCCTGTTGAAAAAGACGTGACATTATGCCATCCCTAGATCTTCCTGTGTGCTTATAAAGCACATAATTGCATATGAACAGTTTGGATTGCTGATTTAATCAAGACTGAAAATAATACCTTTGGATGTCTTTTTCCAGGGTACTTCAAAGTTGCTTAGTGCAAGTTATCTTCTGATAAGAAAGACCTTCTAGTTGCTGCTGGATTTAACAGACTTGTGAAGAATCCTTCAGTAATGAACTAGTGAATTCTGATTCAACCTTGTCACTTTCCAACAACACTTTCCTGGCAAAAATTTCAGAAGTGCTTCAGTGGCTTGTTTGATCTAAAGTTCTGCCTTCTTTCACCATCTAGTCCTTAAGTAATAACTAGGAAACTTTCTGTTCACATGAAATATGCAGGATCTTTGCACATCCTGAATGTCAAGTGTAAAGAACAACTCACTTCAGTCTACCTCAACAGTGTTTGAATCAGATATTGCCTGCATTAAAAAAAAAAACAAATAAAGGTGTTCAGGTTTTCAGGTGACGTCTGTGGAAGGCTCTAAGTAAAGTGCCATCTGCTTTGTTATATATAAATGTCATATGGACCATATGCAAATACACAGTCTGCCATAAATCCTGCAAACTATCCAGGTTCATGATGTGTCTGAAATGATCAGATTTTTTTTAAAAAGAAGGGCTTTGATTTTAACAGAAATTTGAGGACTTGAATCCAGTCAGTTCAGCCCTCTTTCCCCTCTTTCCACCTCTTCTGAGGTGATACTTCCATCATCATGACCTCTCAGTTCTTGGATCCAAGTGTGAAAGAGCTCCTGTAGATTCTGAAGAAGTGACAATTCTGTCTTCTGTCTGTATGCTAATTGCTGCCTGATCTTGTCTAGTTTGATGGATCTGAGTCCCAGGATCTTAATTTTGAAATAAGAACGTAAGTTGGGAGCTGCTTAGAGGAGCTGCTGAAAGTGCATTTATCATACCTACGAGATGAGGAGTTGCATGGGGATACTTGCTGGTGTGCTTCCAGCTGCCAGCATGCTCCTTGGCCTGCTAGCACTCAGTACAACTAACTAATGACTTTATAAGGAAGCTAAATTGTATTTTGACAATAAGCTTTTCCTAGATAAGCCTGATAAAGTTACTTTTATGTGAATGATTAAAAAGGGGCTACTTTGCATAAATCTGAAATGGAGTCTGTCTATTGGTACCCACAGGTTTAATCCATAAGGTGTGGTTGCCTTAATCCAGAGCAGCAGCCTCTGTGCAGTGAGGGGCACGACTACACAGTCATGGGGCTGTGTGTGAAATAAGTCTCTGTATTTGAATGGCAAGGTAGTTAGAAGAGCTGGTACCAAGTTTTCCTGAGTGTGAACTTAAATTGTAATAGGAAATCTTGACTGAACTCTCGTCAGCGTTTCATTCTATTTTAAAATTACCAAAACAACTATTTGGTTAGATGATCTATTTTTCTATTCAAAGCTTGTAATACTCAATCACATATAAGAGATGGAGCAATTCCCTGCATCAGGGGATGTATGGTATCAAACATACTGATTCTGGAATTAGGTTTGTTTGACACCACCCCAGTAAAATGCTGATTACTTTTTTGGTGTATGATTTTTGAAGTTTCACAGTTCACTATGACTCCCAAGTGCAAGGTAGATTAAACCAAATGCTGGGATCAGATCCGTTCCGTGTCATAAACGAACACGTTTCTTCCTGTCTGAGAGCTCTTTGTGTGCTGCTTGGCTGAGACCGTGGTGACTTAGAGCCTTTGTAGGAGAGAAGGTGCTGATGTCTGAAGTAAGCAAGTGTTGGTAAAAATCAACTGTACTCATTGTAGGTTCAGGTTAAGAAGTTTATAAAATTCATGTCAGGTTCTCTTGCTGGATTAATGTAAACTGCTTTGTTTGCAGGGTTTATTGTCATCCCAAAACCAGGCCAATTCTCCAAGTGGAACTGTAGTATAGCCATCACACTACTGCTAGCAAATCTCTGAACGCAGGACAAGAAGTAATGACAGTGGAACCAGGAGCTGTTCTTCAGGCAAAGAGCATCACAAATTATAATGTGGCAGAGTGTAAACATGGAATTATGTGAATCACATAGTGACTTGCAAAGGACAAATGTAAGGAGTTCTCACTACAGCTGATCCTGCTAGGCTGCTCACCCAAGGAAGAGTTTGCATTGGAGAAAAAGCAAAAAGCTTC
This sequence comes from Illadopsis cleaveri, assembly GCA_013399915.1. Taxonomy (NCBI): domain Eukaryota; kingdom Metazoa; phylum Chordata; class Aves; order Passeriformes; family Timaliidae; genus Illadopsis; species Illadopsis cleaveri. The sequence goes on along the minus strand of VXBB01025247.1, from coordinate 24,817 downwards.
CTTTAGTGCTGCAGAAAAAAGTAGTAACATTTTTGTTTTCTTTATACTTTTCAAGTCCAGTGTAATTTAATCTCTCTATAAATATATAAATAAAAGATATATATATATATATATAGTGTAAAATAAGATATGTTTCTTAAATTCAAGTAAGTTCAATGGTTAAACTAGTACTTCACCATTGTTTATTTTGCACTGATTTTTTTAACCAGAGATGGCTAGAAGACAGCCTGGAATGCACTCATGGAAAATGAAAGTCATTACTTTCTGGCTTCAAAATGTTTTTCAGGAAGATGGATGCTGCAATCATAGATTTTTTTAAAACAAAATTGTTTTGCACTTAAATAGTTTAATGCTTATAGAGAATTACTTTAAAATTGGTGTCCAGACACCAGAAAAACTATGTTGTGGAGAAAAGATCCTTTGTATCTATTAAACATTTATTTTAATATTGTTGTTTCCAACTGCAATCAGCTCTGTATTATATGTATAAATAATGTAATTCAGTGATGGGGGAGGGGAGTAATGGATCATTACACTAGAAATTCTCATTCATTTAAGAAAGTGATATTTCTAATTCAGAAAATACATATTAAACTATCTTGAATATGCATTTTTGTTTACTTTCTGTTCAAATCCAATCACTTTTGATGTAACCAATTCTTTGTTGAATTAAATGTTTGGTACAGAAATACTATCCAAACTTTGTAGAACAAATTCCTTTCAAAAATATCTCACCTAGAACATTGCTTCATATTTAATAGAATTGAATTTTAGTTAGGAAAGTGAAGTATGATTGTTCTGTTCTTGTTCTTAATGGCTTCTCTCCAAACACATCCTGCAGTTTAAATACATCACACAGCAGCAATCTCACAGGCAGGCAACTTCATGGGGTAAGGATTTTGTTATCATGCAGTCCTGTGCATTTGGAGTTGGGAAGTGGAAGACCCCACAGCAGTAGCTGTACACACTTTATGACTTAGTCAGAAACTGGGACAACATATTGGAGTAGCATTTCTGAGACTCCTTTGTTTTACCTCAGGCATCTCATTTATAATTCAATGGTCTTAAACTGGTAGGTGTGATTGGGATAGACATATCCATGGATTTGCAGAGGTTAATGCTGCTTGTCTAAACACTTGTCATTTTTAATCGGTCAACACAGCACTTAACTTGTTTTCAGCAGTTGCTGCAGAGATTAATCCTCCATGTCCAGCCCCAGAATGACAGAAGATGGAAATATCCATCATATGCTTCCCTTTATCTTACGTAGCAATGTTCACAATTGGGATTTGCAGAATCCTACAGGCAGAGTAGAACAGGGGCTGCTTGCCCAGGACCATGAACTTGCCTGAGAGTGCACATACTGTGTCTGTGGGCATACGTTAATGCCCTTCCTGCTCTCCAACAATAAAGCTGGGTAGATTTTTTTTAATTACAAGTAAACTTAAGACATTTTCTGGCATGAGAAGTGAATTGTTTTCAGGAAATGAATGAACATTTGGGGAAAAGCAACTGTAGTAGCTTGTAGCTAAGTCTTATCCTTGCAATGCAGCCAGCATGTAGAGAACTGCCAGGTTCATTTATAAGCTGGGAATTAGTTGCCTACTTTATTCAAGATGGAGCTGTGCTTTACAATTCTTATCTGTATTCTAAAATACAAGGAATGGGGAAAATACTGAAACTGAGCAGGATTATTTTTCAGAAGTTTTGTTTTATTAACATAGTGGGTTTAACTGTTAAAATACAGATAAACCTCATCACTGAAAACTACTATAGTTATCTCCCCGTAGACTTCTTCTGTATAAGTGCTTCATATGGTCTGGGTCAAAATGAAACAGTTGAAAAAATATGCAGTAACTTTAAAATACTTTTTTCCTTCAGCTGAAAAAATACAAAACCAGTAGGGAAAGAATTGCAATATCCAACATCAGGGAACAACAGCAGCTACTCACATCGGTGTTGGCGGGGTACGTCCCTGCCACAGACCGTAGTCCAGCAGCACACAAGGAATGTCTGTTGGTTTTCTTATTTCAGCCTCTTCTTTACTATTAGGGCAATCATCTAGAAGCTTGAACTGCCCATATCACACTCTACTCCATATGGAAAAAAATTCTTTTAGTAACAAACAGGATATTAATAACTTACCTGGATGGAACTTGGTCTTTCCACTGTAGATACAGCTTTTAATAAAAATATTTTTCCTACTACATTAACAAAATAATTAAGAATGAGTGGAACACAGCTAATCTCAGTATGGAATTTTAGCTGGAAGAATGAGGGTAGGAACTACCCTTGCCAGTTCATAGTTTAAAGTTGGGTGTATTTTAACTATAAAGCAGGTGGGAAAACTCAAGTTTGCCTATTCATCCAACTGCCAGAGAAGTGTAAGTTGTCTCCAGAGGTCTAACAGCAAAGAACTTGTTAGAAAATAAATATCCTTGAAGTACTGTATGTGCCAAACTGAGTAAGATCCACCTGAAAACGTAAAAAAAAAGGAAGAAAAATTCCAGTGTGGTTCTTCACTTCAGATTTGCAATTTTGATCTGTTGAAAAAATAGTAAAAATGATCTGTTGAACATAAAATTGCCATTCTCATTATAACAGTCTGACAGCACCAGATACAAAGAATGTGATAATGCACAAGATGTTATTCTGGTAGCCTTTTCTCTCCAGATTAAAACTTAAAAAAATTCTGAGTTCATCTTTTTCCTGGTGTATGAATAATCACCTACCTGATAGATTAACTAGGGAAGCAAACAGTGGCAGTAAGACTTTTGAAAACACAAAGCTACCTTGTGCAAACATAGTTTTGATGGAATTTTATATTTTTTAGTCAAAATACTTAAGACTTCAGCATCTGTGGTTTGAGGCTTCCAGATACAGATTATGGGAAGCAACCAATACAATTAATAGATCTCCATCAGGAATATAGTTTTGATAATCTGAGCTTTGAAATCCTGTATAGTGCTAGGTAAGAGAGGTCTGAGTCAGAACAATCCATCAAATGTGAGTAGTAGGATTTGTCTTCTTTTTTTGTAAGAAATTAACAACAGTGGAGAGTAAGCTCCCTTGGATACAGTTAGTTACCTATTTTTAGACCATCAGTTTTAATGCTATTCATTATGGTCACCTCCAGATACATCAGCACTAAGCAACTCACCACCTTCCTCTCTGGAAAAAACACTGGATAAGCTCATGGCACCTTTTGCTCAGTGTTCCAAAGGTAAGAACTTGGAGGTTACTGTTGCACTGTTGCCTGCCTATAGACCTGCGGCCGTTGAAATCATTTTCTGAGTGTAACATCACACCTTTCACATACCTATCTATCTATCTGTCTGTCTGTAAAAACTCCCTGTAGCAGGTATTCAGACAAATACTGTGTTGCCTTATTGTTGGATTTCTTTGTTCTATCAGTATGAGCTGCTAACATGAAAGCACACAGACGTGGGGAGATTATTCACTGGAACATAACAGAGCAGGAAAACTCAGCCAGTCACTGTGGGTTTACATACCTTCACTGCACTTTCATTTACTGTGTTCAGGAGAACATTCTGCTTGGAACTGGAGGAGAGCAGCATCCATGCAGTAGGAGTTTCAGTAAAATGACAAGGAGCAGTTAGCTGTACCATTGTGTTCTGCTGTTTCCCTTTGTTACAGTTTTCTCACTCTACTGGTGTAAAGCACTTCCTCCACTAAAACCTGGATCATGTATTGGTTCAGTCCTAGTAAGAAAAATCTGCTCTTCCTTTGGCACACTTAGTGTGAGTAGCAGCAGTAAAGGTTTCCCTGCAGAGTCTTGTTCAAGTGCTTTAGTCTTACTCTATAAAAATTCTTGTCAGGGCTGGGATGTTTTTCCATTCTTGTTATTGAGATTCTGAAAGTTTGCTATGAAGAAATGACATAAATTGAGCAATGGTACATGATGCAGGTGCACAATATTTAACTTGGATAGTCAAATTTGAATCAATATCAAATACTCCCATAGTCTGCACCAGTGTAGACCAGTCTGCACATTTACCCTGTGAATATTTTCCTTACAAATGTCACATTGATCCTTGGTACAGTATGTGATAGTAATATCATCTTCTAAACATGAAGACAAATCTAAGTTAGACAAGTGCTTTTTAAGCAGTAGATGTCAAAAGGATTCATAAAGAACTTGAGTCTCATGAACTTCTCCACACAGAAAGGCTACAATGTGGAATTTGGGCATGCTCAAAGTTGTCAAAAATGTCCAAAATTGATCTGAACAAGTGTTAAGGTCTAATCCAGTCACAGCAGAACCCTACAAGTGTTAAGATGCCTCTTCTTACAAAAACAATCAACCAATCAACAAACCACAGCAAAAAGCCCACTTACTGGAAGACCTCAAAGTGAGTGAGAAGAATAATTATTTTCACAAATGCACAGCCCTGTGGAATCACAGAAGGACATAACAGGCATAATTTTTTCTCTTACAAGATCTTTATGTTAACCTGTATCTTACTGCATTGTGTATCTTAATTGGTTAGAATAAATAGTCTGGATCTAGAGCACAAATCTCGCATTGATGCCTAAGGGTTGGCTAAGTGACTTGGATGTGATGTGTTCCTCCCCAGTGCCCCATTTTCCAGGGTGCCTCCCCACAGAGTACCTCTCACACAGAATGCCCTCTCCCTCCTGCTCATGGCTGGGTTTTTGGACAGCAGCACCAGAGCCCAGTGTTTGGGTATGGAAAAAAAATGATCATCACTTCCCAATTATGAGCAGAGTAACTTTTATAACTATTAAAACCTCCAAAAAAGTTATTTGCCAAACCTGTCTTGCATGCACACTTGGTAGGCAGAAGATTTTTAACCCCTAGCCAAGTATGGCTTGTACAGGCTTTTGTTTTCTAGATAACAAAGCTGTTGTCTAACACATCATCAAATTTAAGGATTGCAAATTAATGCAAAATCTTAGATCTCAGGAATTTTAAAATCAATGGTATCAATTTGGAATAAAGATTCTTTCCTAGAAAGATCCTAAGATGGATGTTTTAACTCTTACCTAATTTATAGGTAGTAGGAAATAGTCTGTTAAGTTGTTACTGATGATCTGTGTGCCAGATTTCTGAAGCATGATCAGCTAAGTGCTTTTACTGCTTTTTTAAGCAACTGGCTGCAATATCAACCCCTGTTAAGACTTTGGATTAATGTTAAGATCAATGGCTTGAAGCAAACTACGACTAAGTTTTACTTGCTTTTGAATCAGCTAAAAGGTTGGTTTAGCTTTTAGTTAGATTATAGTTACATAAAAGTATTCAGTAGTTACAGAAATGTCATCAAAATCAAGTATCTCATATGATTGCACAATTTGCATGTTCTCAGTAGAACCTGAGGTGGAAGTTACTGAATACAGGAGGGGAATAATTTATAATTTCTGGAGCTAACTGAAACAAAAAACCAAACCCTTAAATCTAAAAAAAAATTACAGCAGTTAGCTGTCATTTGTAATACAATTTGAAAACTTAAATTCTGTAGATAACATTCCATTCCTAATACTTGAGCTCAAAGAATCCTTTCATGTTATTTTTAACCAACCTCCTCCTCCACCAGGTTCTAAAAGGAACAAGTACTTAGGAAGTTCAATGCAGAACACTCTCTGTGCACTGCCAGAACAATGCTTTAATTAAATATTGACCCCCTTCAGGACAGGAATATCAAAATGGTAGGAAAGCAGCCCTTAAACCTTGTGGGGTTTTCCTACAAATTGTCAGAGCAAGGCAAAATCAGGCACTGTTGTCCTTGTTAGATCTCTAACAACAGGAGCACGACTCGGTCTCTCTCACTGCATAGCCAGGCTTTTCCTCACTTCTGTTCCTTCTGTAGCAGGCAAATGGAAATGTTGCAGGGAAGACTGAAGTGCCTTCTGTTTCTCAGACTGTTGAAGAAACAACAGAAGTTTCAAATGTGCTTCAGTGGGCAAGTGAGAGTCTACACCTCAGTATTTGATCCAATAAATCTGACAGACTGGAACACAGGGGTTCTACCACCTTCCTTAGGTCCCCAGAAAACTAAATGCAATGTAGGAGTAGGACAGGAAATCAATTTGGCTACTCCAGAAAAATGTAATTTTGGTAATTCTCCCAGCAGGGGCCCATGTTGTTGATTTGGGGTTTTTTCCTGGACTTTCCTAAGAGAATGCTTTAAAAATAAATAAACAAGATTCAATTTCTTTCTGAGAACATCTTAAGGAATACAATTAGAAGTGACAATCCAAATAAATAGAAATTAAAAAACCCTCAGCCAATTACAATTTCACCTCATTCCTTTTTAAAAATTACTTGCCTTACTTGATGTTTCTTGAAATCTTGCCTAAAGGAACTTCTTAGAAAACCTACACTGATGAAACCCAGAATTAAATTTGTGGAAAAAGTAGCTTCTCCTGTAGAAGGAGAGTTCATGTTCTCAAAGCTGAATGCACAGCAGAAAATAATTTATAATTAATTGTTCTTTTCTAGTTTGTGGAGGTTTTTGAGGTTTTTTTGAGAAAAACCTGTATTTTAAAGTTTTCCATGTGGTACTAACTTCCACCTCACCATGTTGATACAGCAAGTGAATACATGGAGTATTTTTCACATAGCTGATATATAGACAAAGTTTTAGTTTTCCAGAATTTTAAATCAAATTTAATTATTTTTTTATTTCATGTTTAGAAATTCCCTGATACCAAATACATGTTTAGAATTTCCCTGATACCATCTATATACAGGATAATTAAGTTTTTTTAAAAACTATTTTTATTTGCTAAAAATGTAGACTGAAGCCCTAAAAAGGCAAAAGCATAATTCCTGTCTCTGTCACACTTCATCTGGAAAACTTTAACTCAAGGCAGACATCAAAACAGGATGATGATATTTAAAAATGAAGGTGGAGCTGACCCATTAAGTAACAGCAACTCTGACAAGGGTCTACTGAGGGGATTATGAGGTATCAGAGCTTCTAAATTCTAACTCATGTATGTCAGGGATTTGGGGGGAGGGGGAACTGCATCAGACCAAATAAAGATCTGTGTTTATGCAGACAGAATAAACCTAAGTAATCAGCTTAAGTAAAAACATTTGTTTCTAGCTAACAAGCTCAGTGCTACTAATTACTTTCTCTAAATGGGCTGACAGTTCTTCCACTTTAACACTACCTGTCTTGGACTTGCCTTTGAAATTTGCCACAAATACTGAGGTACTTGCCCTGACCTATTTCCTACAAGTCTTAATTTTTTTGTGCATGGTTAAAGCTCATGTATTGGCTGTCTTAAAAAGGTTGGGGCAAAAAGAAGAACAGAGAAGCATCAGTAGTGTTTTAGGTAAGGTTTGGACTCAGTGCAAAGAACTGCATTGACTGGATTATGTTCACGGCTGACAAGACAAGGACTAGCACTGGAAACAAATTTAATTTCACGCCACTTGAAACACGGACACAACGCTCCCCTCACCTTTTGACTTTAGTCTTCAAAAGTGAAGTGATTTGAAGTCACTTGCCAGAGTTCTTAAAAATAAGGATGCTGTAAGGTTTGATGGGCAGCAGTTCTCTCATTGGGGTCATATTTTATCATTGCACACAGGAAATAGAAACCTTTGAAAGGCAATCTGTGCACAAGAGAAGACTTTCCTTTTCCTTTCTTTTAAAGGGAGGATTCAAAACTCAAAATTCTTGACCTGTGTTAAGCAAAGCTGAGAAAAACATTTAATCATGCATATTCAGAGAGGACTACAATTTACTGAAAAGAAAAAATTCACCTGATTTAGGTAATCATTCATTAGGGAAAAGTAAGTAGTACTTGAAAAAAAATGTTTTATTTCCTAAAAATTTATGTCACTGGCCTTAAAGATGCTGTGGAAATAAAAGGCCAAGTAAGATCAAGATAGGCTCAGATTTCCTCTGCTCTGCGTGTAAGGTTCATGAATTGGTCTCTGGGTAGGGATAGACGACACTGCTCTTGGGTCAGCACAGATTTAGGTTTTTGTGGTGGTTCCCTGAGCAGAAATTGCACACAGCTCTACAGCTCTATTGTGGATATTGAAACAGTGAGATTAGTAACTATGGGAGTGCATACTTACTGTTTGAACTTTTGGAGTTTTGTTACCAGGAGTGCCTGTCACTTCATGGATTTTTGATATGTGGTCCAGCTCATTAGATCCAAGAAAAAGAGGCTGGAAACTGCAAGGTAAGAGATGGTATTAGTACTAGAGAAGACACAGGTAAACTGTTGCTTTTGATTAAAAACCCCTTTCTTTTATGAGGAAGAGAACATGTTAGAATTATTCACTTGTGGACAGTTTAATACCTGTCAACAACTGGAGGATAACGTGAGCAGCAGAGCAACACAGCTTCTGGTTTGCACTGAAACAGTAGCTTGGGTTATTAAATGGAAATCTGTAGCTGCCCTCTCCTGCTGGTTTGAGGCAAAATATGTAAAGAGATCATCCCTTGTGGTGAAGGGGAATGGATCTGGGATTGTGTCTGCTTCTAGTAAAGTGGCTTCTGGTAAAGATCCTAGAAGACAATGTGCTCTCATTTTAAGACAGCAGAATCAAGCAGTGTGTATGCACATAGAAATGTATTTATAACACTCCATTTCTAACACACAGGTTCTTTGCAAGCAGCAATACTGGAAAGATGGTAATTTGAACTTCATTCCTGAGCTTGATCCTCAGTTAATATAAAACTTGCACAGAGTCCTTGAAAACACTGTTATCATATTAGAGGAATCTGACTTTAGTCAGGTTCACTAACATTTATTTCCTGCACTTGTTGCTTTTTTTCCTTGGGTTTATAATTTAAGAAACACTTCAGTAGCACCACATGACTCTTGAAAGCAAAACACTCAGGCCCTTTGTAGACATGAGAAACTTCTTTTTAACTGTTTGCAAATTCAATCAAACAGCTGGGTGCACACTGCTCTGAGTGTCTTCATAAAGCTTAGAGTAGAGGAAGGAGAGAAAAGATCTGATTCACATTGTGCAGCTGCATCAAGACATGCAGCTGGGACTAGCTGCTGTGTGAACTAAAAAATGTGCTGTTCTTGAATGTAAAACTGTAACAAAGTCAAGAACGACTGTGCAAGCCACTGAGAAGTGCAATCCAGGAATCCTGATTTGTAGGGAACAGAAAGGGAAACAAGCTTTGAAAGATCAGCATGGCTGAGCAAAAGACTAAAAGTTCTTATACAATGTGCTGTAAAGCATAAAGGCTTATGCAACCATTCAACAGCAACAACTGCAGGAGGCACTGAAAAAGAAACAAACCTGTCTATATTAGTTTGGCAAGACTGTACCTCTTAATCCATTAATTTCCAATAAACATCCCTCCTTTCTCTCTGAACACACCTATGACATCTTTGAAAATGTTCACTGGTTGCAAAGAGTGAAATTTTTTACATTAAGCTGAAACTGCAAGGAAATACTTTTAGGGTTTGGGTTTTTTCCCTAAAAAAACTTAATTTTTCTTACAAAGCTACAAAGCCCAGCTGATTCAAGCTGAAATGAAAAAATGAGGCATTCTTAAAGCTTTTGGTCCCAATTTACTTTTTAAGAGTACTGCCACATTTGTGATTTTTCTTTTAACACTTTTCTGGCTGGAGAAGTAGAAATGTTTCTACAAGTTAGCAGGCAAAGCATAATGGCTGTCATTTAATGTGATGGTGATGGCAGCAGCTGCACTTGCCATGTGGAGGAGGAAAGAAGCAAAGCAAATGTTATCAGTCTTGGTTGCAGATCAGAGACAGCAGTGTGGGAGGAAAATAAAGAACTGCTGCTGTTGCTAGGGCACAAAGATATTGGAGAAACACTCATGGTGGGTATTTTTCCTTTTTTCTTGAAGACCAGGGACACATTTTTTAGTTGCGGTTTCATCATCACCAAAAATCTTAAAAGATTTTAATTTGTGTTTTCCTGAACTCTTCCTTCATCAGAACCTGATTTCAAAATATACCAGCGCACAAGATCTTAAGAGCACAGGGGTCTTAGACATACTATACTATAAATCCAAGTCCTAAATCAGAGGGAGTGTATTCTCTAATCTCCTCTGTTTTTGCAGAAAGTATTAGAAAGTCCAAAAAAAGTGGGAAACATTTTACCATAAAGTGCATTAACAAGACTGAGGATAGTTTGTGATGCTCATGAGAGGAAATGAGCCGTACTCTACACAAAGATTAAGCAGAGAAAATACATTTTTACTAAACATGAAGCCATTGGGGAAAAAAATGTTCCAAAATGTTTCTTTGTAAATCACTTTTGTTTGTACTGTGTTCTCTTGAACTGCTTTATTACTAACCTGCCACAGGGTGAAGAGAGTGCCAGACCAGACAGGATTACTGCCTCATGAGCCCTGCAGACTAAGCACAGAAGCTTCTACAAATCCATGGAAACGAAGATCATATTACCCAAACCACATGCTCCTAATTTGAGTTATTTACCTTTGATTATCTTGATTAATGATAAGTAAAAACCCTCCACTGAACACAGTACCTTGTGATTTCATAGAAAACACAGCCAGGACTCCACATGCCAATTTTGTAACTATAGAGCCCATTTGTAAGCAAACATTCCAGTGCTCAGTACCAGCATGGGGAGGTAATGTGTGCCTGCTGAGAATAGATACTCCTACAAGATCCAAAATCTCTTAACTACAGGGTGTTCTGCTGCAAAAATAAATAAAGTATTTCCACAAATTGCGAACAGTAAAATATTCAAGCAATGACTGTAAAATAGTCATTGTAAAAGAAATCACAGATTACTTTAAGAAGAAACTTTCCAAAATCCAGGGGTAGTAGTATCACAGCAGTAAAGCTGCATTAAAATAGCAAGTAGCTCCAGGCATGAAGATATCTGTGTCCATAGTATGTAATGCAAGTACTGTTCTGTACATCATGAAAAGAAAGGTCTAAGAGCATAGGGACACATAGAAAGAAAGGCTGCTAAATAGGGCATCTAGATTAAGATTAGAGTTCTGTTTAGCAGGGATATAATAGGTGGCTTTGGCTTCTCCTGTACACTTCTATTACTCAAAAGAAAAATTTATGCTCAGAAAATAAAATTTCATAAACTGAATTTAAAAATCCTTGCTTTTCAAGCATTAGCAAAATAACTTTCTGAAACTGTCAGGAGAGATGGTTACAATTAGATCTTCTGAAAGCCACTATCTTCTGCTCTCTTTTGTATGTGTAACCTCCACTAAATGTAGGAATTGAATGTAGAAAGAAAGAGCTGCGAAACTGAACCCTATTTCTTCTGTCTAGATTAACACAGAAAGGAAAATATATATTAATAGAGGATAAAGAACAGGTTTTTAGGTTGGAGGGAACACATGCAAGTGTAATGCATATCAGCCATTTCAGGTTTTAGCCAGTAACAAAATTGTTTGTTCATTCCCCTAGATCAGGAATACAGTACCCATCTATGTATTTCTTTAAAAATTGTACTTTTATTCATGAAGAAACATTACCTTCTCATGGTAGAGAGAAAAATACTTATATACCTCACTTTTAGTTAAATATCCTCACATAAAATTAATTATATTTATTATAATGTTTTCTTGTTGCCCATCTCTCTGAAATATCCCATTTCTGTTCTAATACAAACACAGCAGAGAGAAGAATTCAGTAAAAAGATAAACATTATCAGTGCTTCCAGTTATTTGTAAAAAAAAAAAATAATTAAAGAAACCAACACTTTTTCCATACTTACCAACAGAATAGGAAACAATTAAATTTTGGTGAGACAACAGATATGGGAATGGGGAATGGTCAAGTCCAGGGAGGAGAGGCCAGGCTCTCTGCTTCTGCTCTCACCAGGGCTACCAGAGGATCTCAAGGGCCATCCCCTCCCAGGAGGGATCCCTGCAGCAGGTAAGCAGGGACCAGAGCTCCTTTGGGGTGCTGGCAGCAGCTCTGGCTGCCTGCTGCCTGCCAGGGCTCTGCTGCAGGCAAAGATGTATCTGGGCCATGGCCTTTTCTCCCCCTGCTGCAGTTGGCTGCTGCCCCAGACAATTCTGTTTCTGCCTGGAGAAGACCCTGAAATAAATGTCTGCTACATTTGCTGTAAAGCTGTTGCTGAACCAGGTCTTTTACCTGTGTACTCAATCTCGAGATTTGCATATCTGGCACGTGTTGTTCCTGTTTTTTGTTTTTTTTTCAGGCAATGGCTTTCTCCTTCCTAGAATACAGTTTCAAGTTGTGTGAGTCCTTTTTAGTAAAGAACAAATAGAATACAGATACTATAGTCTTCAGCTTCCAGAGGTGCATTGATAGCACCTTTTTCAATTACACTACTTCTGTCATTTATAGCTAGCTTTGTAATTCATTTTCCATTCTACTTCTGACATAATTTATATTTCAGTATGCACCAGAATAGCTCAGCCAACAATTGTCAATTCAATACTCTGTAAGATGCCTTCGTTTTTACTGCATGTATTACTTGCAGTATCTATTTCCCCAAGTTTTGCAGAACTCCAGGACTTCACTTCTAAATATCTCATTTCCTCTCTACTCAGAGTAATTGTCCTTCAGGTTGGAGATTTGTATCAATCACCTCAAGTTACCACAATGGTTTAAGGACTGTGATTCACATCTGAATTGCAAATTAAAGGCTAACCTACATAGTTTAGCTTGCTGTTGCTGTTAGGCAATAATTACAGTTATAAAATTTATCTATTTTTCAGAGCCATTCAGTAACTGCTCAGCTTTTTTCTTTTATAGGCTCCAAAGGCCTTTTAATCTTGCTGTAATGCCTTTATGTAACACTGCAATGCCATCAAGGGAGGCAGAAATGATCACATTTTTGAAAAACAAAGCAGGTACTGATCTGCCTGATGACAGTAGTATGAGTAATTGGCTGGGGAGGAGGAGGGAGATTATCAGGACAGTAACTCATTGAGGCCACAGCCCCAGCAGCCAGCGGGACTCGTGTTCCCAACTGATTACAGTGCTCCTCCAGGCAGCCACATAATCCACTGCGCAGGATTAGATCACAAAGCACTTGGAACAGAGTACCATTTACATCAGGAATTGTAGTAGTAGTGCCCTCGTAGAGATAAATGGTGCTTTCAACATCAGGACTTTTGTCATTTATAGTGGAAAAGATATTATAAAATGCAGCTATTCAAATCAATTTAGATTATTATTGGTATTTAAGGAATCGGGCCTTCATAAAAAGAAGTCATGCTCAATTGCTTTTTCATTACATGTCACTAGAAAAATCTGGAGCAGATGCTCTTCTCCTTCCAGATTTATCCTTGGAGAAACCTTATTTGGCACTAATGGTGCAGTGAATCCAAAGGCAGTGGCACTTGAGGCTTTGTCATTTCTCTTGAAAGATCCTCCACCCCCCTCTCAGCCACTTTTTTCACTGCTTTAAATGACCAAACTGCTGTTGATTAAACAAAGGGCAAGACTGTTTCTCAGCTATTAAATGCTTCGGCTATAAATTAACAGCAAGACAATTATAACTTTGTGTAAAGACAAAGAGGCCTGATTGAAGTAACATGGATCTCTTGTTTTTTTAAGGAAAAAACCAAAAGTATCAGTTTTCCACATTAGTAGCATTATAATGAACTGGCCTCCTAATTACAGAAGTGTCTCCATACTCCTTGTCCAATTAAAAATTCGTTTTCAGTCCACTTCAGGTTACTTTCCTGTTATATTCTATGATTTGACAAGCCCCACCCCATGTGCCACCACCTTAGACAACCTTAAAAACAAAGCATTGTATCATGGAAAACACAGTCCAGACTCAAAATTCAGACCATAAAGAAGAATCAGCAATTTACAGAAGTTCAGGTAAACCCAGATTAATGCTCAGATAATCCCAAACTGCAGCATTTCAGATCACTATTGAACACAGATTTCATTTTGAACTGATTCACCATGCCATAGAAGAGGAAGTTACTACAACTAAGTGGTGTGAAAACAATCATCTTCTGGAAAACTTTGAAAGAACCTGTATTTTTAAATAATAAAAAAAATCAGAACATGCTGAAATGATGATTCTCATTTCCATCTGAACACCATGCTAAATATAGCAAACCCAAAATGTCTTATTAAATCTAGTACACACTAACGTCTACTTCAGCAATCAGCAAATAACTCCATTTTAATCTCACATTCATATCTAGGTCAGAAACAGAGTTAGTCCTTTTGTCAGAGATCTGAATAGTCAGTGTCACCAGTGTCATGTTCAGGAGCAAGTCTTTATTGTATTACACTGAATGACAGTTGCATGTTCAGTTATTTAAATTAAACTCCCAACTGTTAAGACATTAAAAATTCTTATTTTTTAATTTTAAAAAATCCTCTTTTACTTAAGAATTGTAAGCCTCTTCATTTGCTATTTCCAGTTCCTTTACTGTTTATGTAAGATCTAGTTTTAAATTAGCTTTTGTTCTAAATTTTTTGTAGGAACTCTTCCTTAAGCTTTATGGTCCCCGACCTGCTTCGACAAACAGCTCCAGAATTTTTAAATATAGGAGGTATGAGAGAACAGTGTTATTTTATAAAGAAAACTTAGTGAAAAGCTTTTTTACTAGGTACAAAACCTGAAAATCCTTACTCATTGATTTAATAGTTTTGAAACAAATGGAAATAATTTTCTTAGTACCTCACTGCAGCCCTGACCTGACAAAGAATCTGTTTAAGTTTTATTTTTTGTTACGTAAAGCAATTATTTTGTGTTTTGCAGTCAAGGTTGTTTGACTGTAGAATAGATGGCTGTGGACTTGACTCATGGGAAACCTGCATGCATCCATGTCTGGAACAATTGGGTACATTCCACTGGCAAGAGCTAAAGGGTAAAGCAGGACAGCACCAAATTCCCTGTGAGTTTTATAATCTGTAACAGTGAACAAATAAGTGAAAAATAATTAATTCCACTTTGTGATCTACACAAGGAGAGTTTGTGTTTCTTAAGCATATGCTACATACCTTTAACCAGCTCATAAATATTCATGGTCATTAATTCACATACCAGTGAAAGGGAGCCAGGGTTTTCATCACTGCAGAAACAAATAAGGAGACTTTAAGCTAGAAACAAAACTGACACATTGATTTGTACACAGCATAGAAAAAAAGTACTTAGTTCAACCAGTATTGAAATAGATATGTTCAGTTTTAATTGACACTGTCTCATGGAAGTTTTTAAACTTACATCTGAGGTATCATAGTTTTAGTTTATGCAATCCAAAGTGCCCACTGCAGAAGTTAACTGATTTATTCCATGCAGCTTTTTGAAAGCACTTTTTCTGGGCATATCACACTGTTGAGTATCAAAAAATTTCCAGTAAATTAACTGATACAAGCTTACAATAAGAGAGGGAAGCCATTACACCATATGTGAAACTACTTTTTATTTATATCTCCAGTAGTGTTCTATTGCATGGCTGGAATCACTATTTTGCTGACAGCAGCAATTTAAAGTATAATCATGATGTAATACATCTGACTCTCTACTTTCCATTTCACTGCCCTGCAGAGGCAGACATCTTTAGGTACTCAGCTTTTCTTGTAAGATAATTGCACTACAGTCCATCTCCCTGCAATGTTTTGTTAACCCAGGCAGTAAAAAGTTGAGGGTACAATCTGCAGTTCAGCTTGCACACAGACTGCAGGAGCTCAGCAAGCTGGCTGGCCAGCTGGATTACACTTAGTTAACACCACAGCAGCTGAGGCTGAGAATTCCAGAAAGCCAAGCTGCTGACACAATTAGTGCTTCCCATGTATTTGCAGAAAACAGGCCTGGCAATAAGAGTGTAGCACCTGAGCCTTGAACAGAGAAATAGGACAGCCTGAAGGGCAAGAAAAAATACTTCAGAGCAGTCAACAAGTTTTGTGTCAAGTATTTGAATAATGAAGGATATGTCTGCTGTTGCAGTGATGAAATGTACCATGCAGTAATGGAGTAAATGCTGTCATAAAACGTGATCACTGTGAGACAGAACATGTCTCCAGAAGACACTGAAGTGCTTAATGGGGCAAGGAACCCAACTTTGTCACTGACACCTCTTTCCAAAAGCACAACTCAGCTGCTGCCTAATTCTGAGATCTAAACCTCAACTGCTTGCACAGGGGTGAGTGTAAAATTGCCTATGAAATGATACTGCCAAAGAGTTTGCCTTGATCCCTAGTTCATCCTGGTAAGTCAAGCCAAAATCCTTAAGTAGCAGAGGCTATGAAATATCAGCAGCCAAGCTGAGTGTGCCTGACCAGAGTCCTGAGCCTGGTGTACAGATAAAGCACTGACTGGATATGGGATACAGGTTGAAGTCACCAGCAAATCTGACACATCATGAGATGAAATTTAACTATGCTTAGCATATATTTATTTTTTAATTTTAACACTAATGTTGAAATATTTCTGGTCTGTTGGAAAAGAGCCACAGAAAGCAAGAGCTGCATCAGACTTTCTCAACAAAGGCAGACATGTAGATTTCAGATTTCGAGAAACGTTTTGGTTTTTTCTTTCTGTTGAAATAAAAAGCTGGTTAAGAATATACAGGTTGTCTGTAGACCCAAAAGTTACTGGATATTGGTCAAATACAGGAATAAAGAAGAAAGAAATCAATGCACCATGCATACAAAACAACTTTATGTAAACATAAAGCTAGTAGGATGTAGACTCAGCCACCTTAATGCTTGTATTGATCTCAGATTATTCACTTGTTCTACACTAAAGCTGAATTAAACAGAAAAGAGGAAGACTGACTTGCAGCCAGGGACTGGATCATTGCTGACTTTTTCCCCTGCCATGAGGCTGTCAGAACTTTAGTCTGTCACTGAACTTTCAAATGCAGGGGCTGATAAATTGTTTGCTTGTTGTTTCTTTATTAAACAATCAGTAATTAGTAAATGGCTTTATTTCTTCTTGCAGCTTGGAGTAGCTGGGCTTACCCCAAGAAGAAAAGTAGTAATGTGTTGTGCTCCAGACACCAGTTCCCATGCCAAGGAGCTGCCCAGCAGGAATTTTGTGTTGTGTAAGAGTATGGATGCTACTGTTTACTCCTGTGCTGCTGTAGCAAACATTCCAAACATTGCTCAGTGGGATGCATTGCCAAATTTAACATTAAAAATTAAGTTTTGATGGAAACCTCTTACATGAAACCCAGACACTATTCAACTATTGTGTATCTTATTTCATTGCCCTCCGAGGCTTTAACAAACAAAAATCCCATGCTACAGAAACTCTGGGGAGGAAGCAGGAAACAAAGAGCTTTGCACACTATTGAATGGATCACAGCAGGACATGAGTCTGTTCCCAGCCAGACTTACAGCTCAACACCAAAACAATATTTTCCACTTTGAAACCAGGAGCAATGCCTTGTATGGGCAGGTTCTGTTTAAAATAATGTTATTATCTGTTGTTAAAAGAGTTCATTTCATCAAAAGAATTTGTCAATTTATCAAAGGGTTAAAGGCCTACAAGATGTTTTAGATGAAAGAGAGTCTGCTGGTTGTGCCTTACCACTGAGTTGTATACATCTGCCCCTAGTACAGTTAAGCAGATAGTTTAAATACTGTTTTGATCACAAACTGGACAATTCTGTCAGTTGTAGGTAGTGTGTAAATGGACCAACAGATCTCTAACAATATAACAGAGAATCAGAAGCCACATTACTTGAAGATATTTCTCTTTTTTTAACTGACATTCTTTGAAGCTCTGAGTTACATTCTGAAATCTCACCTAAGAGCAAAATGTCCCATTTCACTCTGTGTGTACAAATGAGTCATCCCCAGTGATTTCATTAGGAACTTGATAGATTGAACTGAGAATACAAAATCACTAACCCAAGAGGCACTGGCTGGCACTTACATACTTGGAGGACAATGTCAAATCTGTGTCTACTTACACACAGCCCTCTCCTCTGTTTTCCTAACTGATAGGAAAGTTACTGTTTTGTGACCTTTTAACATCTGGATGTAATAGAAATGCAAATAGGAAGGAGAATTAATGCTATACACTGACTAAGGATAAATGCACTGGTTTTAACCTGCACTAAAACAGTACTTAAAGAGACTGAAAAGAGTATTACCCAAGGAGAAGACTGACACACTTCCTCCAATTATTATTTACAGCTAAAAGAAAAACAGCACAAGAATATTCAGTGCATTTGGCAAGGCAGAAATCAACTATTTATTCCTCATTCATCTTGTTTCACCCTCGACCCAGTGGCCAGGCACCATTTAATACAGTGGGTGACATCAATTAAGAGTATTCAAGGAAATAACCCCCAGTGCCAAACAGGAAGGCAGAGTTCCCTTTCTGTACCACATGCAAACCTTTTGAATTCATGTGTACTTAAAAAGCTTCACTTAGTCTTAATTTTGTGTTCCCTCACTGAATTTAAACATGATTTTCTGTAGAATTCTGTGATTAATTATGCATACCTTTCAAAATGCTGCTTCATGTGCTTACTTGCATAGTACTTTACTTCCCTAAGACTCAGTTTCTCCAGAACTTCAGAAAATGTTCCCTCTCCTTATCTTAGCAACTGATATTTTAAAAACAAAATGTTTCAGTATGTTAGAAATTGGTATGAAGACTCTTTATCAATCCTTACTTGACCTGTTAAATGCTGACAAATGGAAAACTTTCAAATAAAAGAGGTATTTTGTTAACATGTAAATTGAGAGAAAATAAAATGAAAAACAGCAAATGAAGTTTTGCTGCCCAGATTACAGAAATAAATATTCCAGAAAGCAGAATAGAATAATTCTGAGACAATAAACTACCACCTCCTCACTCAGAGACATGATGCCTCTTCACACAGCCCTTCCTATGTTTTTTTATGCTGCAGCATATTAGCAACTCATATTTGAATTTATTCTTTGCTTCTTTCACAAAAAACCAAAACAAAAAAAACTATACCTTTATTTACAATGTACTGAAAACAAAATTATCTTGCAAAGCAAATGTATCATGGAATCATTGTTCCAACATGGGGGTTATTTGTTGGGGTTTTTTGTGTAGGTATTGTTTGGTTTGGGGTTTCTTTAAATTTTATTTTAAGCAAAGCAGTTTCTGATTTTAAAGCTTTATCCCCATATTAAATTCAGATATGAGATTTGCATTGAGACAAAATAATGTTTGGCTTTGATAATGAAGCGCTTCAAATACAATGACGTGAAAATTCAGTCCATTCTAATTCTGCAGAACTTTAAGGGATGAAGCAGATAAGGGTTATCAAAAAAAGTTTTATTTATATTAGTTTTCAGGTCTTCTAATTTCCATCAGGATTGACTTATTTCTTTCCTCCTTTATTCTCCTCCAGCTTTGTGATGAACTGTTCCTTACCAATCCCAGTGCCTAGTTCCCTTCTCCCACCTCATCCTCCTATTTCCTTTTATTTTTAGCACCTACAGATTCTAGCCTTGATAATTCTTTCAGTAATTTCACCTGAGCAAAATCTAATTCTGGTTAGCTTTATGCTGCTGTTGCCTTTGACATGGTCTTATTATTCAAGAAAGATGCAAACCCAGTCATTTTGAGGGAGGCAAGCCAGAAAACCTCTTGTACCATATTCAGCCCTTTCTGGGTGTCAGAATAACTGGGTGACTGCAGTGAATCCAGTGTAGCTGCCTGTTATTAGTTACTGTGACAACAGTCCCTGGCACAAGTGGCCTGTGACAATCAGCACTTTGAGGCATCTCCCCTGCCTGCTGTGAGGACTCCTTCTAAGGTCAGTTCTCCAGCAGTTTCTGTCCTCCTGCCTTGTTTTGAAAGATAAGAGAATTTACTAGCAGAGATGGTGGCTATTTCATGCCAGTTGGTCTTTGTGGCCAAGAAGATTTCCAGCTGTGTTTAATTCACAAGTATAAACACAGCCTTACCCTGGAGAAAGCCTGCCAAGAAATTCTGCAGAGGGAAAAGTTACTTAGGCAGGGACATTCTAATGCGGCCTTCCAACTAACCATCAGTTTGTGTTGACTCATTCTCTTTTTATCTCCCCAGCTTTCACACTTGCTTCTGTTTAAAAAAAGACAAACCAACAATAAAAAAAGTGTTTTCTTTCCTTGTGAGCCCCATGTTTGTATTTTAATTAGTGGAAACTTTCCCCTTGCAAGCCCTCTTTCTTCAATACAGTAGCAGCCCTTACATGAGAATTGTCAGGTGCTCTTCTCATTTTTATCATCTGCTGCTTCTGTTTTCTGATCAATAGTGATCATGCTGCATCATAAACTGACTAATTAGGCCATCTAAATTTGAAAAATTGGAAATAGTAGAACAATTTAAAATAAACCACACCATCTAATACACTCAATATAGACAATTTACATTGAATTTGAAAATCGTTGTGGGTAAAGGAGGCAATCTCTAACAGAGACTCAAAATGGGGAGGAGACCACAGGAGTGTTTCATTGCTGGGGCTGTTGGTTGATAATTGGGCAGTCAGTGCCTCAAGGCAGCTGATCCTCAGCCTACACTGAGACTGAGAAATGATGTCTGCTCAGGGAAAATCGGCATGTTCTCTGCCCCCACCTTAAGTTTTAATTTCCCATCTAAATGGCTAAATAGAAGATGGAGATTGTAAATTCAGACTACTTAAATATTCCTCTCACAGAATTCAATGTAAATGGATTTTTTTGGTAGCATGTGATACCCTCAAACCAGTCAGAAACACACTGGCTGTGTTATAGGTTCTTGTAATTTCAGAGCCAGCCCTGGGGCCAAGTATACCCAAGACAGGCAAAAAAAAAAGTTAGTTGTTGATTTACTCTTTTATTCTAATAAATGGCCATCCTGTTTGCTGGGGTTTTTTTGTTGTGGGGTGGTTTTTTGTTTGTTTGGTTTTGGTTTTTTGTTTTTTTTTTTCCTTAAATGCAAGTAATTGATTCTCTGGCATTAAAAAAGAAAAATTCAAAATCATGACCTGAAAATGAGATCTTAATACCTGTGGCATAGCAGCCATAGTGTTAATGAACCAAAGTGCTCAGGCAGAGAAATGCAGGGAAAGAATTATTGTACAAATTTATTGAAAATATCTTCAGGTATTTAAAGAAGTCAGTGTATGTTTACACTATTTGGTTATGTTTATATATTTTCTCTAAATGTATTTTACTTGTACAAGAGAAGCCCAGATGACAGTGGAGAGCTCAAAACAACTTGTTTAAATTTTAAATTGCATAATTCTAATACTGTACAAAGACTTGATCCTTTACACATTTTAAAACGTTCTTACAGCACTGAAGATCTTTTCCATGCACGCCTGTAAAGGTTGTTTTTGTAATTCTTTCACAACAGGGTGCTGTAGACAAAATAAATACCCCACACATAACCAACAACTGAGGCTTTAACCTGGCACTTGTGAGATCCATCCAGTGAAGAGAATGAAGCAAAGGCCTGAATAATTTCAACTGACTGAATAAAGGGCAGAATCAGGAATGAAAATTGCATTATTTGAAAAAGTCTCTTTGAAGAATAAAGTCAACGTGTAAACTCTGAACAAAACAGGCCACGAAAATAAGAGGGATTTTCTCCTGGGAACAAAATTATAATGATCACATGACAAGTTAGTTATTGTTTCATCAGCAGCTGAAAGGAAATCAGGCATTGTAAGAACAACAGCACAGAAGTTTATATAAAGTAAGAAGAAATAAAATTTAAGACTTCAGGGGTACTAAAAATTTTAATTTTGCATTCACAAGCCAATATTTCTGGAGATTCTTAAAAATCCACTTCAGCACCATCCTGATCATGGTGTGATCACATCCTGGGAGTGACCAGGCAACAAAAAGAACCCACCAAAAGAAAAGACTTCAAACACACGTGGAACAAAGAAAGCCAGGTCTGAGCCCGGCAACTTTAAGCTGTGAAAATTCCTACAGCTACAAAACAAAACTAACTTCCAGTTAGACCACCTGAGTTTGCTGTGGTCAAAGATGAAGATTGAAAGAAAGGTTAGAAATTTTATGAGCATTGTAAGACTGAAAGCTTGGAGGATAAATGAAAGGAAGTGTTCTAATTCCGTCTGCATAGAACATTGAAGAATAAAAGATAATGATCAGTGGGTGGAGTTCTCTCAGGCACCTGTAACAATAGATGTTATCTAACCTCTCCCCTCTGCTTCAGCACACACAGGCGTTCGGGCTTAGAATCGTCAGTGGAAAGGGAAATAAAGGTTGGGAAGAACAAGTTGCAGCATTATAAACTCATCCAACACCCCCAAAAAGTGGCCATAGATCATTCAACAGAATAAGAGTTTAATGTGAAAGAGGCTAGAAAACCCAGGAAATAAGGAACAATCTAAATATAAACTTTGGGCAAGTGATGGAACTCACAGACAACAGCCCATCATTGTAACTAGAGAGTGTGGAAAACTAATAATCATTTAGAATGAAAGAATCCAATACAAGATGACACAAAAGACAGCACTACGGTAGTCAAAAGAGGGTATTATAAAAATCTAAAGCAGACACTTTGTTACAAAGATGCCAAGATACTGAGGGCAAAAAAAAGCTATGATGTTTAAGTATGACATTGATACGCGTGGGAAGAGAGAAATAACCAAAGAAATGAAGGAAGCAGCAAGAAGTTGAGCTTCAATGCCACGGTAATTATCACACTCAGAGCCACGCCAGATGTGCAGGGTGTGACACGGGATGATGTGAAGGATGCTAAGCAATGGAAGGCAAGGCGTGCCGAACCAGGAAAACAGCAGTTCCTGAGAAAGCAGGAAAGCAGGAGAGACCAGCAGCCAGGGTGATGCCCCGCAGGAGCCGAGAGAAAAGACCTATTCGCACCTTGTTGCGGAGGAGTGACACGCAGAGACCAGCGTTGGTAGGCGAGACCCAGGAGCTGCCCACGGGCTGCAGGGACGGCGTTTCCAGGGGCGAGAGAAGCACCTACGGCCCCCTCAGCGCGGGTACTCTTTTAAGACCACGACCCCCTCGGTGACCGTCAGCCTCCCTGGAGGCTCCGGGCCCGCACCACCCCTCAGAAAGGGCCCGAGGCCTTTCCCCATACCCCCTTACTGTGCCTCCCGCGCCGTCCCGCAGGTGCCGGGGTTGACGGATGAGCCCGGGCCCGACCCGGCCCCGCTCCGGGCGCTCCCCTCAGGCCGCCATGTTGTGTTCCAGTCGCCCCGGCAACCGCGCATGCGCCGGCCCCGCGCGGCGGCCCGCTGCGCACGGCACGACCGGGGGCGCATGCGCAGTGAGCGCGGGGTACAGGCGCCGCGCCCCTGCCCACCAGGTGCACGCCCAGGTGCGGGAAGATTGTGGATGTCGCACCCTCGGATAATATATTTTTTAAGGAAAAGGAAAGACAATCTCAAGGTGAACGAGCTGTCTGGATGAGAGCCACCAGGACCGAAGTCAGGAGAATGGAGCATTAAGTGGGGAAAACGTAATTTCGGCAGTGCGGGATCGCAACCCGTTGGCCGCCTACCCAAAAGGGACCCCAGACTCAACTGGAAAAAAGGACTGCGCCTGCGGACTAATCAGCATGAGAAGCGAGATGCTACTAGCAAATAGTGGTTTGAATACTAATTAATAGAAAAGTTATGTAGTTGGTAACAAAGGAATGCCAATGCCTTTGTTTGGTAAAAGGTAGAGCAAGTGTTAAGTTTTGATGATCACCGAGCTAGACTCTTGTGGGTTATCACCCAGCTCCCTGCTTTGCGCCAGCTAGAATAAAACCCAGAAATACCTCGCCTGGAGGTGTCCATTGGCGCTGCGCACCCCGTAACGAGCCCACGTTCGGGACAACGCCACGGTCCCGACTCCCCGGGGATGGCGGGGCTGAGCCGCCCGTGGGTGAGGCGTTAAGCAGGGGAGCCCTCGGGACAAGAGATGTGCTCCATAAATCCAACGGCGGGCCCTGTCTGCTGACAAGTCTCCCGTGGCCGGAGCAGCGCCCCGGCGGGCTCAGGTTCATCCCCGGTGATGGTCTGATCCCTGGCGGATCCTGCGCGCCACTGCGGGATGGGGAGAGCAGCCGTACCGCCAGCCCGGCATAGAGAAGAGCTCGGGAAGAGACCAAGGGGCTGTGTTCTCCTCAGCGAGCTGTCTCCAAAAACCTGCATTTTGGAGAGCTCTGTCATCCCCTCTCTGTCCCCGCCCTCCGGTGTTTGCCTCTTGCTAAATGGACATCCTGTTCTTTAACGTAGGCTTCAAAGGTGAGCAGAAAAGTTGTCTTTTCTATGCAGTGTATGTAGTAGAAATCAAAACACTAGTAAAAGGCGAATTGTTTGTCCGTGCAAACCAAGATCCCAGTAGTGCGTTAAACAGAATAGTAGATGCCTTTTAGGAATGTTCAAATATTTTAATTAAAAGAAACTGGAATCATATCCTAGTGAACTCGAAGAAGCATTAGCCTACGGACTTAGAGGTGAAGTTGTCCCCGATCCCATGTTATGGTTGCTTCCTACCAGGCGCTGCATCTCTCTGTAGGCAGGGCAGCGTTTTCCGATTTGCTTCTTGGTTCTGCTGAGGAGTTGAGTGTGTTTCCATATGCGCGGGCCCGGCTCCGGCGCTCCCGGGGACGAGGAGGTTCCTTATCCAGTCGGTCGCCTTGGCTACTCCGGCCAAATGGTGGAATATTGGCCCCATTCTGTCTTCATCTGTCCTAGAGGGGGCCAGTGCAATAGCTGGCCGGTTAGCTCAGTTGGTTAGAGCGTGGTGCTAATAACGCCAAGGTCGCGGGTTCGATCCCCGTACGGGCCACATGAATTGCGGTTTTTCTTTTCCTTCTTTTCATCTCTCCAGTTTGTCCCAGCGATTCCCACCCACCTCACGCGGTTCTGCTGAGACGCGCTGTGACCTCTGCTCAAGGGCACGGCAGCGGGCCGGGGTGCATGTCTGTCTGTCTGTCTGT
>VXBB01025245.1:42618-58084 GCA_013399915.1 Illadopsis cleaveri | reverse complement strand
TCTATCCATCCGAGGGGAATGGGGCGGGGAAATAGGGCGGGGAAATAAATGGGGCGGGGATTGATTCCCGGTGGTTCTCACCATTCTCCCCCCAGTCGGTGTTCCAGGAGTTGGCCACCAGCCAGTAGGGAGTGTCGTTCTCCACGCCCCAGCCCAGGATGCGGATGGCGTGGCCTCCCACCTGCTCCCCAGACACGTGCTGGTAAACCCCTGCAAGGGAAAAAAAAGCACCCCAAAATGTCAACAGGCACCGCTTGGCCACACCCCGGAGTGCTCACACCCTGGTGTCATAACCCCCAGAGTGGCTGAGGAGGGGTTTGTGGTTAAATGTGAAAATGAAACTTAGTGCTGAGTCTGGAGGAAGGAGTTCTACACAGGGAGATAGTGACAGGGCAGAAGGGAAAGATTTTAAACTAAAAGATGGGAGATTTAGGTTGGGTGTTAGGAGGAAATTCTTCCCTGTGAGGGTGGGTAGGCCCTGGCACAGGCTGCCCAGAGAAGCTGTGGCTGCTTCTTGGATCCCTGAAGTGTCCAAGGTCAGGCTAGACAGGGCTTGGATCAACCTGGGATAGTGGAAGATTCCAATCCCATAGCAGGAATTGGAATGAGATGATTTTTAATCATTATCTTCCCCCCAAGCCATTCCACGATTCTGTGACCGATGCACCCAGAGACATTGCCCAAGGGGCTCAAAGGGAGTTCAAAACAAGTTCTGAGGTCCTAAAATCAGAGCTGTTGTTGTCAGCTGGAATTTGGGGTGCTTCCCATTAGGGCTCCTTCCCTGATCCAGTCCCAAGAACCGATTATTCCTGCTATGGATACAGGAGATGGCATCTGCCCATGTCCTTCCCACACCAGACACTTGAGTGTGAGGCTGAGATCTCCAAGACTGGAGAAGACAGACCAGGCCCATGGATGGACCCTATGGATGAAGCAGGGAACAAGGCTCCTCCCCACAGCCCCACTGCTGCTGCTCACCAGATTTGTACATCAGGAAATCCTCGTAGACAATGAAGGCTCCTTCCACTGGGCCGTTCTTGTAGATCTCAGCCATGATTTCCTTCTCACTGCGAGGGACTCCATAGGATGTGATGCCTAAAAGGAAAAGAATTCCCACCATCAGGATGGCACTGTCAGGCCACACAGGATGGCTCGAGCAAGCCTGCTCAGTGTGACCCTGCAGGAGGCCTCTTGCACTTAAATTCAGGTTAAATCCAAACCCAGCAGCTCCAGAGGGACTGACACAGCCAGGCAGAAAAAGTGGGCTCTAGCCACCCCCCTTCCAGAAGGAATTATTTAATCTGAGCCCTATTCTGTACCCAAAGACCTACTGCAGACAGCTTTAGTGGGAAGGGACATTTTCCCCTTGCACATTCTCCTTTTTAAAACCCAAAAGACTCAAGGTGAATACAAATCTCCAAGAAACAGCCGGATTATCCTAAATGTACTGGGCTGGCTGCTGTCAAGGGGACTTGGAGGTGGCTTGGACACCAGATGGGGCTCAGCACCACACTCCTCAAGCAAAACATGCACTCAAACCAGTTCCACCAGTTCCCCCTTCCCAGCTGAGTCTCAGCAAACACCAACTGTGCATCTGCCACACTCAGGTTTGCTCCAGGACCACCAGAATGGAACTTCCAGGGATGGGGCACAGGAAAAAAAAAACCCACCAGGAACGGGTTCAATCCTACAAACCCCTCCCAGCTGCCACGAGGAGCAGCTCCGGGGCTGCTTTGGAGGCCTCCTCCCTTACCATAGTGCTTGTCCTCCTTGTATGAGGGCGAGTATCCAGGCTCACAGTGCCGGCTGCACCTCGGGGTGCTCCCTCCCTCCCCGGTGCAGGGGGGGCGGCTGCCGTTGACATGGTGCTCGCAGGGTGGGATGGAGTAGGGCCGGCAGCCTGTCCAGGACAGAGGTGACATCAGCTGGCTGTCCCCAAAGACCCCAACAGCCACGCTGGAGAAGGCACTAGACACCCCAGAGAAGAGCCTTTCTGCCCCAGGAACCCCACAAATCGGGAGGGGCAGGAGGTCCTCCCTCCCCTGCCAGACGAGCAATCCCTCCATGAGCATCGTGTTTCCCACCAGACCTGCTGCCCACCACCTCCCTCTCCAAATGGTGATGGAAAAGGTGGAAACGTGAACCAACTGATGGTCACAACAGGAGGAGGCAGAGGGTTCCAATATGGAAGCTGTTTTTTTGAAGGGGAAACATGTCAGGAAGACCTCTGACCTCATCCAAAGTGTAGTGAACTGGTTCAAAACCAGCAACAACACGAAATTCACAGCCTAATTCATTCCTGCTATGGAAACAGGAGCCTTGAGGGGTGTGTTGAGGGCTCCTGGCTCCCTTCCCAGATGGGCCTCCTGCCTCTGTGTGTGCCCAGGGACCTTTGTCCCAAACGAGTGACTAGAAGGAGCCATGGGGGTGGGGGCAGCCAGCTGGGACTGCAGCGGTGCTCGAGTTGAAGGATGCAAACCAGGAGAGAAGTATCCCAAAAAACCCATGAACCTTAACCAAGCAGAGATGCTCCTCCTTGCTTTCCCAAGGGTTTCTGCCAGGACTTACCCACGTGGGAATCGTAGAGACCCCCGGACACGAGGCCCCTCTCTGTCCAGTACCTCCACGCGCCAGAGGGGTAACCACCATTGCACCTGGGGGAGAGGCACCAGCTCCAGCCCCAGCCAGCCCATTCTGGGGCAGGCAAGGGAGTGGAGCCAGCCTGGGATGGTTCAAAGGAAGGTTTGGACACGTTAAACTTTTTTTGAGTCTGTTCTTTTCTTCCCCAGGATCTGCCTTGAGACACCAAGGCCTCAGGCAAGGAGGGAAGAGCACTCATGGCTCCAAATCCCAAAGTGCCTCCATACCATGTCCCTGATCAGCTTCTGCTGCCCAGGAGCAGCAGGACTCGACAACTGGGAAAGCCACAGGCAAAAGGCTTGTGCCTGAAAACCAAGGATATGGGACTATGAAAAGATCCTTCCTTTGGCTTTGGCAGCTCCCAGCTCTGTGTGGGAGAGCATCACTGTGTGACTGCAGCCATCACCATCGACTGTGCTGGGGGCAGGATGTGTCCCAGTCCCTGGCATCACCTTTATGTTCCTACCTAACTCCCACATCCACAGGACACACCTCTGGAGGAGCTTTGTGCTCGTCAGGGAGGTAATGAAGGCAGGGCTGAAGCAATCAGCATCACCAGGGTCTGCCCCTGCTCCTCCCAACCACCTTCCAGATGCACAAGGACAGGGAGCAGCTCACCCCATGCCACACTCAAAGCCACAGCACGACAGCAGGTCCTCAGCTGAGACCTCCACGCTGACCTTGGCATTGGTGTGGACACAGATCCGGTCTGAAATCGCTTCCACGGCGCCAAAAGCCTGAGGACATCCCCAAAAACACCCATTAGAGCTGGCCAGGGGAGAGAGAAACCAGGAAACCTCCTGGAAATTAGTGCAGCAAGCATGGCCTGGCTGGGAGAAGCTACTCAGGAGCTCAGACACTGCAGGATCCCACAAGTGTCCCCTCACAAAGGGCAACAAAGATGCTCCAAGGGCTGGAGCCCCTCTGCTCTGGAGCCAGGCTGGGAGAGCTGGGGGTGCTCACCTGGGGAAGAGAAGGATCCAGGGAGACCTCAGAGCCCCTTCCAGGGCCTAAAGGGGCTCCAGGAGAGCTGGAGAGGGACTGGGGACAAGGGATGGAGGGACAGGACACAGGGAATGGTTTCCCACTGCCAGAGGGCAGGGATAGATGGGATATTGAGAAGGAATTCCTGCCTGTGAGAGTGGTGAGGCCCTGGCACAGGCTGCCCAGAGAAGCTGTGGCTGCCCCTGGATCCCTGGAAGTGTCCAAGGCCAGGCTGGACAGGGCTTGGAACACCAGGGATGTTCTCCCTGCCCACGGCAGGGATTTCAGCAGCAAATACAAAGGCATGGGTTTTGCCCAATAATTTTTATGAACACAACATTAAACTTCCTCTGTCCTTACCCAGCAGGAGCCACAGGAGCCCTGGTCTCTGATCTCGCTGATGGTGGGACAGTTGGGCCACTGTGTCCGTGAGTCAAAGTTATCAGGCAGCTCAATGTCTGCAGCAAAATCCACCCTGTGAGGAGAGGGAAATCCTGTCTCAGGAACACCAGCAAACCACAAATGCACAGCACTCTGCAACTTCCTCTGAAGGTGACCTGGAGGAGGAGGGCTGTTGTGGGCCTGATATTTCTGGGTCTGAGAGATTTTAGCCTGCTAGCAGCTGCTAACTTTTTCCCAAGGAAAAATTTCTCAAGAAAGCTTCTTCTCAAAACAATCTTAGCAAACAACTCTCCTTTCTCAAAACAATCTTTCTCCAGGTGGTGTTTTGCTGTTTCTCTGGTTTAACCAGTGGGATTAGAGAGGTGTCATTCCTATTCACAAATCACGTTAAGTCTGTATAGGAATACCTTATAAAAGGGAGTAAAAATTGGACAATAAAGCCTTTTTTTCTAATGCTCTTTGCCTTCTGAAATATTTGGAGTCTCCCATCTTTCTTTCATGTCCTACAACGACAGGCTGTTGTTAGCTTACTGAAGGAGCATAAATACTTTTGCTGTCCTCAGACCACGTCAGTAGCTCCTCTGGCGTGTTCATTTTCAAGGATAACTAACTGAACAACTGATCAAGTATCTGGCAGGGCACAGGATGGATTTTCCCCCTCACGTGTGCTCCGTGCTTAATTCCATGAACAATGTCCACCCTGCTGCCCACAGCCTGCCAGGAGAGCCCCTCACACACCCCAGATGCTCATGAAGGATCCACACAAGTGTTTTTTGGAGCTTCACCTTCTCCTCCCAGCACTCACCTCTCGGGGAGCTTGGGCCCACCCAGGAAGGTGCCACAGAGCTTCTTCACATAGCTCATGTCAGCATTGTGGAAGTTGTGCCCTGCCTGGGGAGAGACACACAGAATTGGGACCTGACTCTCCAGAGCCACCAACAGCATCTCTGGGACCACAGCCTGGCACTCCAGAGCTCCCTGAATCCCAACCAGAGCCTGACACTGGCTGCAAGGCCCAGGGCCCAAGAGCCAATCACCTACAGATACAGAACACAGCCCAGGATCAGCCCATCAGGACCAGGAAGGTCCAGCTGGAGGTTTTGGACACAGCAAACTGGACAAGGAGGGTCAGGTCACCAGGAACTGGACACTCGCTGCTTGTCTCCAGCCTCCTGCAGAGTTTCCTCCTCTTACATTGCTCCTATTCCACAAATTCATCCTGCTCTGCACCAAAGAGGAGCTCCACAGTTCCTGTCACTGCAGGAACCCCTGAAAGCATCACCTCACTGGAAAAGTCAGCTGGGACCAAGGCTGGATCAATTTCATCACCACGGTCACACTCCCAAAGCTCAACCACCAAATCCCACAAGGAGACTGTCAGCAATGCATCCCCCCCAAAAAAAAACCCAAATCAGCCCAGTACTCACCTTCCAGGTGGTGTTGAGCTTGTTTATGTGGTTGACCAGGTCATCTGAGAGAGGAGGGAAGTAAGGAACGCTGCGAGCGTTGGCGAAGGCCACCAGGACACACAGGAGGGACACGGACGGCCACATCTCAGCCACTGAACAGGACACTCCACCTGCAACCAGATTGGAACAGCGTTGGAAACATGCCCAAGGTGGACTCAGCTGCACAAAATGCGTGGCTGCACCAGATCCCCAAGTGCCCCAAAGGTCAGGAGAGAGACACAGGAACACAGTAACAACCCCCTGCCTGCAGCTCAGGAGAAACCAGACAAGGCAACCTTGTCTGTTGACCACTGCAGGATTAGCAGCAGCAAGAAAACACCTTTTGAAGCAGATCCAAGGGATTTGGAGGGTATTAAAACCTGTGTTTACTTCCACAACAATAGAGAATAAGGACCAGGAGGAGAAATAAAGTGACATCCCATCTCCACACCAAACTTCAGGCAGGGCACTTGATAGGCCCCAGCCCTGCTCTTCCCTTTAAAGAAATTACTCTAAATTACATTTTTAGACTTCAGAGCCTCATTTTGGCCAGCCCGTTGCCCTGGGGGTGTCACAGCCCCAGGTGTGACCCCCTGTCCATGCACAGGGGGATCAGCATGCACCTGTGGCTGCTGTCCTCTGCTCCCCTCCCGCTGGAGCTTTTCCCCAGGGAGGTGCAGGGTATGAGGAAAGCCCCAATTTGGGGATCAGAGACACAGGGGAAATCCAAGAGCAGGAAAGAAAGGACCACAGCCTCCCGTGCAGGAGCACAAGCACCAGGCAGCTCCACAGTCACTCCAGGGCTCCTTGGTTTCCCTGCTCCCCTTTAACCTAATTCACATCGAATTGCCCAACTTCAAACCAACCCCCAGCGCCGGCAGCCACTTGTTCACTCAGACACATCACGAGTTCCTTTATCTCTGCAAACACACCAGGGCACCCTCCTCCTCCTCCAAACCCTCCCAGCTGCCTCATCCACCCCAACCAGCCCCAAGCCTGGTGAGCAGTCCAACACCTCAGATCCCCCACGGCAGAGATATTCAGGCTTTAATTCCTGCTCGGCTCAGCGAGCTGAACGTGTAATCACCTTTGCAAAGCCCCGGCTTAAACCGGACATGCAGCTCCTGCCAGCAGCTCCACAAGCCCCACAGCAGCAGAGCTGGATGAGCAGGGGATGGGGATGGGAGACATCCCACACCTCCCTGCCGGCTGCTTCCACCCACTCACAGCCAAGTTTAGCCTTTCCAGAGAAGAAAACCCAGCAGGAGTGTCCTACTTTCTGCCAGCAGCGAGCCCGGGCGGCTGCAGCTCGCTGCATAAAGGGGCTTTTTTCTCTCCTTTCCCACTCCTCCTTCCACCATTTATTTGTTTGTTCCCCCTTCTTCTTTGTGCTTTCGGCAGGACTCTCAAACCAAAAAAAAAACCCCAAACCTCCCACTCCTAAATCTCACCTCTCTGAAGGATTTTTATGCATATTTTCAGCTGTTTCATAAATATTTTCTTGCTTAGAGGTTTCTGCAGGCAAGGGACTCGCTGGCTGTGCTCCCCCGCTTACACAGCAGGAAGGAGGTTAAACCCAGGGAAATAAATATACACTTACAATACAACTGTGCTTTTTGCCCACATCAGGCCACAGGAAGCCTGCTGGCAACCAGCCTGAGCTGAAGTACATTTTAATGAAAAAATCTTATAAAAGTAATAAAAAAAAATGCACACACACGAATGTCAAACCCCAAAACCCTCTGCACTTCCGGCAGTCAACTCGATATTTTCCCTTAGCAAAGGCAGGAGGCGGTTTTGAGGCCAGAAGTCACATGATTACACTTTCTTTTTTTTTTTTTTTTCCCCAGCAGGATGTTTGTAAATCTGCTGACAGGCTGAAAGCCACCCTGCCAGGCATCGATGTGCTGCTCACACCAGCTTTTGAGGGACAGACACGGGACATCTCCCAGCCTCGGGTTACCAGACCACACTCTCCAGGCAACCCGAAACCAAACTGAAAATAGATCCCAGCAGTTTCCCCTTCAACAGGCAGAGTTTCAGCTCTGCTGCTTTGCATCTGCACCATGGACATGGCCCAGGGCCAGCAAACCCAGCAAAGCAAATAAATAGCTGGTAGCCAGATGACTCTCGAGGCAAAAAAACCCTAAAAAATCCTCTTGCCAAGTCTCCTGTGGGCATGAAGCCTCCCTATGGATCATGAGAGAGCTGGGGGTGTCCAGTCTGGGGAAGAGCAGGGAGACCNGTTTTGGGTGGTGGGAGCTGACACTCTAGGCTGGCACTAGATCTGTCTGGAAAAGAAAGGGGAAATCCTCACCCCCGTGGGATTTCTTCCTCCCTGACCCCGCCTCCTCCCTGGCTTTATCCTGTGTACAGCAGGTCTATAAACAGGACACACAGGCACGGGACTGGCAGGATGGATTCTCACCGCCCATGGGTCACATGCAGCCCAACCACAACAACCCCAGAGACCCTACAGCAATGAAAAGCTGCTGGTTTCCTCCCTCACCCCCCTGTCCCAGCTGATCCAAGCAGCAAGAGCCTCCCCTGGCAGCGTTATCACACTGCTGCTTCCCCCAGCGCCGCTATCTCCTCCTCACACCCCTCCTCCCCATAAAAACCTCACGGCCGTTTGAACCCCACAGCAGCAGCCCCAAAACCAAAATTGCATCACAGCTGCTGCACCCCAACATCTGCCCCTGCTCTGTGCACAGCAAGCAGGGCAGAGGAGGTTTCCCAGGAACCCCAGGAGATCCTTTCCCACATCTCCAGAGGTGCCTCAGCTTCAGGATAACCCTGGCTAAGGCTGATCCACAGCTCACATCCCACCACAGCACATCAGCTGGAAACAGAAACAAGGCTGCTGGGCTTCTCAGGACCCATCAGCTTCACCCTACAGAATCCCCCAGGCAGGAGGATGTTTGGGGCTTGCAAAGAACTCCTCAGGTTGCTCCACCTTCCCCTGGACTGAGAGCAGAGAATACTTTGAGGTCCAAAGTATCTGTTAATGCCATTTCTTGAAGGATGAGCAAAAAATAAACACCCACCAGCACACCTGACCCTGGGCGGGACAGGACACTCACTATTTAGCCAGCTGGTCGCTCAGAAAGAGGAAATTTGGGCCAGCTGAGTGCAGCCCCTCTCCAGGCAGTGAGGAGGAAGCAGCGAGGCCGAAGGCTCTGCAGAAGCCGCTCAGAGCAGCTGCAGCCTGCCAGGGAGGAGAGTACCCGAAGGGCTGTGGCTGTGCTGGTGCTGCAGCATCCACCCACAGCCCTCTGTGCTGTCGCAGGAGAGGAGGAGGAGGGAAGGAGGAGACACCACCCAAGTGCCATCTCCATCCCTCCTGACCAGATCTGGGAGCCAGGGCAGCTCCCTGCCTGTTTTCTCACGGACAGAGCTCCTGATGGTCAAACCCTGATATTCCAGACCTCAGCAGGATCCCACATCACCCTCCCAGCAGCCAAGGCAGGGCACATGGTGCCCACAGCAGCAAATCCCTTCACCTTTGCACCGCCAAGGTCTCCTTCCCCTAAACAAAGCCCACAAAAATCCCATTTGACTTTATTTAAGAAAAAGCAGCAACCCAACCCCCAAACCGGCTATTCCGAGCCCAGCTCACATGACTCGGTCGAGGCAGGTCACACCACAGATAAGTCACAGCCCTAGAGCATCTCCCAGCTCCTGCACTGTCTGGTCCAACCCCCTGCAGGCACAGACTGGAGACATCCACACCCTCTCCAAGGCTCTGAGGAAGGTGAAAGCTGTCCCACCCTCCCTTCTACAACACCCCCGCAGCCCTCCAGGGCCAGGGGTGCTCAGCACAGCCCAAATCATATGTCCTGCTCAGCACCAGCCCTCAGCCTGGGCCGAGCTTTGTCCTTTGTTCTCTCTGCCAGGGCTTGTGACTCCAAGCCACAACAAAGCGAGCCCAGGAAGGTTCAGCTGCAGCTCCCAATCCAGCTCAGCCTGCTGCGTCACCAGGTGAGCTTGGCAGCACCAAACCCATGGTCTGGTGACTTCATTACAGCTCTCGCTGCATTACCAAAGCTTGAATTAGTTTTTCATCAAGAAAAATAAACCAACATGAGGTTCTTTTCCCCACGCTTATTCCCTTCTGGCAAAGCCAGATCACTAACACAGGTCAGATGACAGAATCCTAGAGAGGTTTGGGTTGGAAGAGATCCTAAAGATCATCTAATTTCAACCCTACTAGACCTGGCTGCTCTATATCTGACAAAATAATTCCCTCCTGAGACAAGCTGCAGCACTCACCTCTGCAGCTTCCATGCACGGAAAGCACAAGATTCCTCCCAAATGAAGCTGCACTGATTTTTTTTTTTCCCCCTCTTACAGACCAATCCATAAACCAGAGTCTTGCACAAGCCCCCAAACACGCCGTGCTGCGGAAATCCCTTCCCCTCATCTGCAACCCAGAGGGAAATGCCAGAAGGAAGCGATCTTTGCTGTATCACGCCCGCAGAGCATCCCTGAGAGTGGGATGTAGGGATGAGAGATTCATTCCAGGCCTGGGGGATGCATGGCAGCTTCTCCAGCGCCATTCCCAAGCCATGGTCCTGATCCAAACCCAGGCATCACGGGATGTTCCCGGGGTGCCAAACCGACTTCGGCGGCAGCTGGCGAGCTGGGCTGCGGTGTTTTCCCTGTCTGTGTATAAAAACAAGGTTTCCTCTCTCCCGTGACCTTTCCTGAAGGTTTGATGCCTTTCGAGGGTTCATTTCCTCCGCAACAAACCGGCGCCGCAGCGCATCCCCCTCCCTCACCCCGCATTCCGCACCCCGCACAAAAATCCCCCAAAACGCCTCTGGAAAAAAACGGGAGACGCCGCTGCTGTTGTCGCCGCGGGTGTTCCATGGCCGTGGAAGGGAGTGCCCCATTGCCGTGTCCCCTGTCCCTGAGCATCCCCTCCCTTACCGCTCCCCGCCGCGCCCGCGCCCGCTGCGCTGCGTATGCGCGTCCTCGGCACTCACCGGGAGTCACTGACGGGGATTCACCGGCACTGACGGGGAGTCACCGGCACGGACAGCCCCGAGAGCTCTCGGTTGCCACGGCCGGGGCAGGTCCCGGAGGCTGAGTCATCCTGGGCCGGCCCGCCCCCGGTGTGACAGCATCCTGCCGGCTGCCCGCCCCCAGAGTCCGCCTCCCTCGTTCCTTCCAGCCCTCCATCCATCCCGGATCCGTCGCTGCTCTCGCTGCTTCCCTCCTTCCTCCATTCCTGCTCCTGCCTGCGCGCGTCTCTCCTCCTGTCTCCTTCTCCTGCTTCCTTCATCCTGCCTGCACCCCTGCTCCTGCTTCCATCCCTCCTCCTGCCGACCTCCATCCCACCTTGCTTTCATACCTCCAACCTGCCTGCATCCTTCCTCAATTCCACCTCCAGCCCACCTGTATTCCTCCTCCAGCCTGCCTCTGACCTTCCTCGATCCCACAGGTGTTCCACCCTCTGCCATCCCATCCCGCATCCTTCCTCCCGCCTTTCTCCCTTCCTGCCCTACTCCATCCCGTTTTGTTTTCATCTTCCAATCTGCCTGCATTCCTCCTCAATCCCACCTGCATCCCACCTTTATCCCTGCTTAATGCCATCCACATCCTTCCTGCTTCCTTCTTCCCTCCTATCTCCATCCCATCTGGTTTTCCTCCAGCAACCTGTCTGGATTTTTCCTGAATCCCACCTGTATCCCACCCTTTGCTATCCTGTCTCCATCCTGCCTCTATGCCTTTTCCTTCCTATTTCTCTCCTCCAGCTGGCCTCTCTCCCATCTGGTTTTCCTCCTCCAACCTGCCTGTATCCTTCCTAAATCCCACCTGCATCCCACACCCATCCATTTTCAACTCCATCTGCATCACACAGGTTGCCCAGAGAAGCTGTGGCTGCCCCTGGATCCCTGGAAGTGTCCAAGGCCAGGCTGGACAGGGTTTGGAGCAGTCTGGGATAGTGGGAGATGTGCCTGCCCATGGCAGGGGGGGGAACAGGATGAGCTTTAAGGCCCCTTCCCACCCAAACCATTCTGGGATTCTTTGATTCTCCTGCTTCCCTCCTCCAGCCTGCCTTTATCCCATCTAATTTTCCTACTCCACCCTCCTTGCACACCACCATTATCCTGTCTCCATGCCACCTCTGTTCTGCCAGCATCCCGTGAAGTTTTTATCTGGAAATGCAGAAATATTTCACTGTGTTAATGTGCTGACTCTTTTCCCCTCATTTTGGCCAATTTTCAAATTATCTCAGGAGCCAGTTTCAAGCACTGTTCTAAACCACAATGACATTAAAGCTTCTCTTTAATGAGAAAAAAAAAACAACCACATTTGTTTTTTTGTTATTTTCTCACACTTGTCTGTGAGGAGCAGGGAAAAACTATACTCCCCACTATTCTCAGAAATGAAAAGACCATGTGTCCTGGAACCAAAAATAATTAATCAGAGATCAGAAACCAGTAAGCATATTCCTTTTTTTCCCCCTGGTTCCATTTATATCCAACAATTTTTGGTCATGCTGACATTTTAAAGATTGATTTTGGTTTGAGAAGATTTCCTAGTGAAGTGATAAGAAAAATCAGAATAACATTTAATACCCTTGACTGCACAACCCAATACTTATGCAGTATAATTGGGGATGTTTTTGATGTGTTTAAATGTTTTTATTCTTCAATGGTCTGTGTGCAATGGCCCTTGGACCACTGCATGCCTTTGCATGTAATATTTAGCCACCCCTTCACTATGTTTTTATTTGTGCTTTAGCAATTAAAATAATTTTTTTTAAAAAAAATCACTTGTAACCTGCCTAACTTCCCTCTGACTCCACAGGATTTCTTCGTTCTCCTTGTGAAGGTTGATTTCAGTTTTCCATGTTGGCTGTGACGTTTTGTTGGCATAAAACACAGGAGAAATAACCTGGATTTTGTCCTGCCCTTTGTACAGTCTGGCTCCAAATGCCTCGGTGCCTCCAGTCATGTGGAGCTGCAGTCAGGACATCACTTAACACTTATTTCTCCCAGGAACTTGGTCAGTTCCCTCTGAATTCCCCACACCTCCTTATTTCCAGCTAGGTTTTCACCCAGAAGTCACAGAAGAACGGTTTTAAACTTATCCCATAAAACATCTTTTTATTTTGCCTTGCTCTGAGTCACCATGGAGCCCATCCTTCAGGCTCTGCTGGTGTCCTCTGTGGGTTTTTCAGGAAGGAAAAGCCACCTGTTTTTCCTGCAAATATTTGGTGTCTTTTTCAAGACAAAAGTATGAACTAAAACTTTGCACAGACTGCTGACTCTCTGAGGAAGTGTCAAAGTTGCTGCCCCTGTTGCAGCTGGTTAGGGCTGAAAACATGTCTGTTTTTGAGAGAAGTTGATCATTTTTGAGATAAGTTGTTCACTTTTGACATAAAATGCTCCGAGGGCTGGAGCCTCTCTGCTCTGGAGCCAGGCTAGGAGAGCTGGGGGTGTTCACCTGGAGAAGAGAAGGATCCAGGGGGACCTCAGAGCCCCTTCCAGAGCCTAAAGGGGCTCCAGGAGAGCTGGAGAGGGACTTGGGACAAGGAATTGGAGGGACAGGACAAGGGGCAATGGGCATGATGGGATATTGGGACAGAATTGTTGGTTGTGAGGGTGGTGAGGCCCTGGCACAGGGTACCCAGAGAAACTGTTGTTTCCCTGGAAGTGTCCAAGGCCAGGCTGGATGGGGCTTGGATCAACCTGGGACAGTGGAAGGTGTCCCTGCCCATGGCCGGGGGTGGAATGGGATGAACTTTCAAGGTAATTCCAATCCAAACTATCCTATGATTCAATGATAAGTTGTTTTTATATATGATGCTGAATGCAGCCAGGAAAGCTTCGCCATTTGAGACTTCCCAGAGAGTTCAAAAATCCCCTGTGTGCCCAAACCAGGCATGAAACCAACCTCCTTTTTTTTCTCATGGTATTTTTTTAGTGTGTCAGAAGAAATGAGCTGTGTTTGCTGAGGCTTTGGCCTTTGGACCAAAATCCACCAGTACAGGAAGGAGATAAGGAAATGGGTCAGGAGGCCTTGGGCAAACCTCTCTTATCACTCGTTAAATCAATGTTGATTGAATCATGGTGGCCCTGCTTCAACACTGAACAGCAAATAGCTCTTAAGGAGGCTGCTGCAGGGCCAACACCTATAGGTTTTAGAAAAAAAAAGAGTTTCTATGTAAATTCATCTCCTGCCATGTTTTTTTATGGTTTTAATTAATGCAGGTATGGCTTTTTTCATCTTCAGGGTTTAAAACCATCACTGTTTACAAAAAAAAAAAAAAAAAAAAAAAGGTATGAAATGCAGGTTTATTTAATAACCAAATGGCTCTGCTTTGCCTGGGGTAGGAGTGAATTGTTCTCCTCCCTGAACCCAAAGCCTGTCAGCTGGGCTGCCAGATCTCCTTTGGGGAATATCCACCCTGATTTTTCCTGATTCATTCTTTTCAGGTGCTTTTAAACCCTATAATTTTACTGCTGAAGCAGCATTATAATATTTGCCTCTGAGGTTCTTTTATTCTTGGCTTTGTGTCCCTCTTTGAGCATCATCCCTGAAAGTGTCCAAGGCCAGACTGGACTGGGCTTGGAACAACCTGGGATAGTGGGAGGTGTCCCCTGCCCATGGCAGGGGGCTGAAATGAGATGAACTTTAAAGTTCCTTCCAACCCAAGTATTTCTATGATTCTGAGATTTCTGTGACATGATTTTGCAGCTGACTTCGCTCTCCCTGGCAGCAGCAGAATGTCTGTGGGGCCTTGATGGGAATAATGATGGTTATTACACGGCTGCATCAGCTGCCAAGGTAAAATACTCACCCAGGGCAACTAAAACAGGATTCTGTAAAGCCATAACGCTGCCTGATAAATCCTTGCTGGAAGGGTTGGGCACCGACCTAATCCTCACCTCTACATGGGAGCTGGGACACCCTGAGCTCAAATCCTCCCCCTCCAAGCATTCAGTGTCTGCCAGAGTCACTGCAGGAGCACGTGGCTTTACAAAGCTCACTGAAACATGCCTTGGGTGGGTTCTTGGCTAATTCTGATGGATTTTGCCTTGTCTGGTGGAAGTCGGGGTTTGTTGACCAGATTTTTCTGTCCAGACAGAAAATGAGCTTTGCTGCCTCGTTGAGCAAGAGAGGCTGTCCTGGCTGGTGGAGATTGGGATGGGGATGTCCTGTGCTCCTGGTGTGGATGGGAGATAATTTAGGGCATCAGGGGGTTTTGGTGTCCTACACCCCCTGGACACCCACCAGCAGCACCTTTAGCCTTCTGCTGCTGATGCTGCTTAAGAGGCTGAAGGCTTCTTTTAGATCTGGGGGATCCTGCAAAATCCTCCTCCTCTGCTTTCTGCAAATCGGTGCAAACAGAGAGCTCGGATTCCCTGAAAATCCGCGCGAGCAGGGAACTCCGGTTACACAACCCCGCGGCCGTGGTGACTCAGCCGGGCTGGCTCACGAGGAGCCCTGTGACCAGCCGGGAGGTGACTCAGGATCAGATGACATCAGCAAAAAACTTCTTCCCACCATCGAGGGAAGATGGGACCAATCGAACCCAGATCTGGGCGAGCAGCGAGGCTTGGAGGGCTGAACTTGCTAGCCCTGGATGGATGTGGGGAGGCAAGGATGGGGCTGTTATAAATGAAATCGAGATCAGAAATTATTATCAAGCAACTTATTAAACGATTCCAAAACCAATTTAAAAAGCCACAATAAAAGAGATTCAACACCGGTGCGGGTGGTAGGGAGACAGCCTCCGAGAGAGACTCGTCTGCCCTATCCACACCGCCCAGTCTCCAGGGTCTGGGTTTTATAGGGTTTTTCGTGCCCTCAAGCGATTCCATTGTATGTTCCAATAGAGTGTTCATATGTAAGTTCGATTTGCCACTCTCCATTCATGTTCTGAAAGGGTTTCCTGGCAGAGCTCAAGCCGGTGTATAGATTTCCTGGAATCTTTATTTGTCGGGTTCTATGGCTCTAGATTCCTATCAGGTGTT
>VXBB01025245.1:0-34433 GCA_013399915.1 Illadopsis cleaveri | reverse complement strand
GGATGACTTCCCATCTCTGAAGGCATTTTTGCAGTATTTCACCATATGACTCTGGTGAGTGACAGAGCTGTTGTGAGGGCTGATAACTGGATTAACTGGAGCCAGAATTGCTCCTGCCTACACTCAGCAGGACCTGGGATCATCCCCCACCATGTCAGCTCACAAAATCCAAAAGCTCCTTTTGCAGCCTGTGCTTAACCCACCACAGTCTGTCACCTCCCAGGGGACCCTGCTAAACCAACTGTGTTGGAAGAGCAGCATCTCCCAGCAGACAGCAGCTCCCAGAGCAGCATCTCCCAGCAGACAGCAGCTCCTGAGGGAACAGGCAGCCTGGGAGCAGAGATGCTGATGCTGAAACCTCCCATTCATCACAGGAGCACAGCCACCACCTCCCCATCCCAGCTACCAGATCTAATCACAGCCCCGAGTAGACAAAACATCCACATTTTTCCCCTCCCCTGTGTTTTCCCTCCATGTGCTCTGTGTCAGGAGTTGTCTGGTGCTCAGATAGGGCTGCCCCTGGGCTGTGGATCATACATTTGAAGGATTGTGTTGTCATCCAGCCTCATCCTTGGGAACATCAGCCTGGAGAGTCCATAATGCAAATCCTTAACTGTTCATGGTGCACAGGGTCCATCGTGCAGATCCTAACAGGCCAATCCATAACTGTCCTCCTTGGGGAGATAAAGCTGTTCCCATGCCAGCAAGGGGCACCTCCGCTTCACCTTTGCTTCCAGAGCTGGCTCCTCTGGGGCAATCACCTCCCCATGGTCTCAAGACAGCACTGCCAGACTCCTCACCTTGAAGTAAAACCAGGGCAGCAGCAGCCTGGAGGGAGGGATTCTTGAATTTCTGTGTTTTTCATCCCAGCCACTCTGTTTCATTTGAAGTGGCTGCTATGGGCCAAGCAGACAGCCAGAGCTTTGGGAGAAAAGGGGTTAATGGCAAACTTGGGGCATGAACTTGGACTGAACATAATGATTTCCAGAGCAAATGTGCAGAGCCTTTGAAATTAGGAAGAAATTCTTTACCATAGGGCTGATGAGGTTGCCCAGGGGAGTTGTGGACTCTCCATCCCTGGAAATGTTCAAGACCAGGTCGGATGGGGCTTGGAGTAACCTGGGATAGTGGAAGGTGTGCCAGCCTATAGAAGGGTGTGGAATGCGATGATCTTTCTGGTCCCTTCCAAACCAGAACATTCTATGATTCTGTGAAATCACATCTGTATTTTTAGCTTGTCCTGCAGACCTCACTGGGACTTGTTGCCTTTGCAAGTTCTGCCAGCTCCACATCTCTATCACCAAGTTTTGTAGTTCCCTAAAACCTTCCCATCACCCAGCTGCAGGTTTGGTTTTGTCCCCACAGCTCCTGCAGCACAAATTTTGCTGTTTCTTGTTGCCTCAGGACCGTGGCATCAGGTTCTCCAGGCTGGGGTCCAACTTCCAGTCTTAAAGAATCATTCCCTACTTCTGCTCCCTCCATCTCCTGCAGATGAAGTCTGGGAAGGGCAGGCTTCATGTTCTACTCTACAAACTTGGGTTGTAGGCCCAGAGCTTGAGCAGAAACCCAGTGAGATGCAGAACACAGTTCACAACCACAGATGCAGTGCTGGGGTCCCAGTAGCTCTGTTGTGTTCTGACACAGCTGAGATATTTTCCACATTGATTCTTTCCTGCTGGCTGGAGCTTCCCCCTTCCCTGGGAAGGATCTGCCTGACACCAGGGAGGGGTCAGAGCCCTTGGGGTCCTGCTAGCCCAGCCAACATCCTTGCAGAAGCTCTCCTCATTTGTACATACACCCCTATGAATTAAGAGATGCGTTTGCAGGAAGGGTGTTTTCGGATCTCACCCAAGGAATTTAGGACTGGCTCTACTGGGTTGGGAGGCCTTGAGTCTGGCACAACTGCTTTGACAACACATTGGTCCCAAACCCTCTTTTCCCTCTCCTTCTTCCATGGATGTGGGATCATGGGGTGGGTGGAGGATGGGCTGAGTGGGCGTTCATGCCCATGCACCTCCCCTCCTCCCCTCCTCCTCCTCCTCCTCCCCCTCCCCATCACCCTTCCCAACCCCTTCCACTCTTCTCAGCCATGATAAGCTCACTGATGGAAAAAATGTTGTCACACATATCTCACTTCCAGTGTGTGGGAGTCACTGATAACAGCGCAAAGATCTGGACAATAAAGACTCCTGACAGCTTTCGTGTCCATCCCCAGCATGGGGGGATAGTCCTGGAAGAAGACCTGAGTGCTTGTG
The DNA here is from genome assembly GCA_013399915.1 of Illadopsis cleaveri. Classification (NCBI taxonomy): domain Eukaryota; kingdom Metazoa; phylum Chordata; class Aves; order Passeriformes; family Timaliidae; genus Illadopsis; species Illadopsis cleaveri. The sequence goes on along the minus strand of VXBB01025245.1, from coordinate 32,178 downwards.
GGATTTGGGGAAGGAAGCTGTGGTCCTGGGGAGGAGGCTGGAGAGGGGAAAGGGCACATCCACCCTTCTCATTTGGGGTGCAATGCCGTTCCCCTGCAAATTCCCCAAATTCCACCCTGCTCTGGGCCATCTCCAGCTGAGAGCCACCAGATTTTGGCTTCAGGTGGCTTTGCTGTTGTGCTGGGGAGCAGCCCAGCAGCTGCTGACCATGGTGTTTGTTTTGGAGCTCCCCCATCAGCCAGTGCTCCCTCGGTGGGGAGAGGGGGCTGTGCTGCTCCAGCGCTGCCGTTCTTCCACGTGGAGCTGCTGAAAGAGCCGGGAGCAGCTCGCCAGAAGGGTGAAGTCATTTATTTATGCCTAGAAAAAATTTATTACACAGCCTCTGAGCTGCTGGGGCTGAGCCACTGCCAGGCTTTAGGGCTGATGTGGAGAGCCAAGGGCAACACGGGGCAGTGCTGGGGCTGCGTTTCTTCCCAGTCCCCTTGTTGGGATGTACAAACAGAGCACCAATTTATCAATGGGAAAAAAGTGCTGGGGTTTGGCTGGCAGAGGTTCATTTGACACAGAATCACACATTTAGGTTGGAAAAGACCCCCAAGACCATTGAGCCCAACCTGTGACCGATCCCCACTGTCACCAGCCCAGAAAACTGAGTGGCACGTCCAGACCTTCCTTGGACACCTCCAGGGATGGGGACTCCACATATGAGTCTATCACAATATGGGGAAAGGACTTGCCACTTAAACTTAAACTGAACCAATCAGAAATTAATCTTAATATGAACAGAATACTAAAATACAGTAAATTACTCCAATTGAAAATCTNAAATATAACTTAACTCAGACCTAAATGTAGTAAATGACTCCAATTGAAAATCTACTTCTGTTTTACTCCCCATTGTGATAGTAAGTCTTTTCCCCATATTGTGATAGGGTTGCCCTGGGCAGCCCCTTCCAACCTTGACCACCCTTTCCATGGAGAAATTCCTCCTGATGTCCAACCCGAACCTCCCCTGGCACAGCTTGAAGCCATTCCCTCTGATTTTATAGCACTCCTAGTTTTTTGGTATCTATTTTCTCACTCTAGTTGCAACAACTGATAATGACTTTTGCAGAAAATCTTATTTATTCCAAGCAAAAGAAAATCAATTTTATAAATTTTCCAGCTGGAAGGAGACCTACCAGTTGTTTAGATTTCTGTCTCAATCCTCAGAGGCTCTAGTTGCTCTCCCCAAAATCTCCCTTTCCCTCCAGTGCACCGCTCTCCAAACATGATGATCCATCAGAATGAGGGGAAAAATATTCTTTCTAACATTAATAAATAATACAAAATTAAATTTATTTTAAGACTATTGCTGTAGGGAACTGGCTCCCTCCTTGGGCTCTCATGTCCCACAAGACCTTTCCCTTCTGAGGGTTGTGTTGTAGGAGATAGGAAGCTCAGTTTTCCCTGGATTTAGCCAAAAATATTTCACACTTTTCTGATCAAACCACCTTTCTGGGGGAAAGAAGAAAAGAGGGGGTGGTTGTTAACGTTTTCTCTATTTTACAAAGAATGAAGGTTTTCCATTCCACCTCGGAGAAAGTTGCCAAAACAAGAGGAGGACACAATGGCCCATCCCAAAACCATTTCCACGGTAAATTTGTACCCAGCTCTGCCTGAGAGCACTCCAGAGCCTGAGCTTTGGGTATGGGACAAATTAATTTATCTCCATCCATCTCCCCTGACCTTTCCCTTTGATGGCAAGGTGCATCTTCTAACCTTTTCCAGATGGATTTTCCAGGTTGTCAGCCTGGGATACGGGAGGTTAAACCCTCCCAGGAGCAGATCTGGGTGACAGCATCGCCCTTGTCTCGGCCGGGCTTTGGCACGGAGGCGCTTTTCTCCCTTTCTCCGGCGGCTGATAACTGGCTCCATCCTGCTGGGAGCGATTTCTCTGCTGCCAGCGGGCTCACACACATACACAGAGACACATCCCTGTGCACACCCGGGCGTGCACGCCTCTCACGGGGCTCACATTCGGGGGCTCCCCACCTCCTTTTCCCTCGCAGCTCCGGCATCCCGGCCCCGGGATGTCATCCTGCCCTTGATAAGGCGCAGGGGCGGCTGCCAGAGGAAGGCTCCCGGTTGCTCCCGGCGCCAGGCTGGGTAGAGGCAGACGTGTCTGACCCTGGCTCCTCCGAAGGGCCAAAAAACAGATGACATCACCCCCTCATCGTGTCCATCCTCCCCCCAGGATCCCTATCAGCCCCACGGAGAGGCTGCGCTTGGAGGAGCGAGGAGGAAGAGGGAAGGCAAGGGGGAGGAGGCCAGGGAACAGGAGGGAAGGCAAAAGCTGGAGCTGGAAGTTGGTTACTTTGGCAGAAAGACAAAGCTCTGCAAAACCTCACCGGCCAGACTTCAAAAAGGTGGAAAAACTGGAGGCTCAGTTCTGGCAGGTCCTGTTATCGGGGGGGAACCTTATCTCTTGATGGGGCTGATGGCTCATGCGAGCCGCAGTGGCTGCTAACCTCTGGCTGAGCCTTTCCGAGGTCCCTGAGGAGCCAGGCTGTCACTCAGCAGAGGGGAGAAGCATCCAGGAGAGGGGACTGCATGGAGGCATTGCCACCGGTTTGCAGCCTGCAGAGCCACAGGAGCAAGGATGGGATATCCCAGCAGTCCCTCGCTGCTTCAATTCATGGTGCCAGGAGGAGTGAGGGGACTTTTCCCTGCCCACAGTCCAGCCAGAAATGGGTCAGATCTCCATTGGGTGTCAACTATTGGCACAGTTGGGTCACTGGTTTTAGTGGTTTCCTCCAGGGCAAGACTGGTGCCTCTGGGATGGATAGCAGAGTGGGTTTGGGTTGAAGCCAGGTGTAGCTGGGGGTTTTAGGGTGGGAATTTTGCCCACCTCATTTCTTCCATGTCCTAAGTACCACATTGGGTGTTTTCCCAATGATAAATCTTCCAGCTTTTCTCTTGGGTAGATTTTCATACCCTTTCAAGCCATCTCTCTACTCAGCTCCAAGACATTTCTATTCCTTCTCACCCTACACCACCTCCTTTCCTCCTCACCACCTCCAAGGTGAGGACTTGCTTTGGGACTCCTGCTCCAGAGCACAACCATGGGCAATTCCCCTTCCTTCAGTAAACAACAGTCCACAGCCAACAACTCTCACTCCCTGGTGAGGAGCTGCTGGAAATGAACTTGGCCTTGGCTCATTCCCACTCATAATTCTACTCAATAAATCAGCCTATGCAGGACAAGAGACAGTGATACCCTTGGGTGACACTGGGATAGAGTTTGGCATAACTTGCACTATGGAAGTAAGATTTCACCTGGGAATTGCTCCATGCAGGAGCAGGGCAGATGCAGAACCCACCACACTCGCTGTGAGACCGGGTGAATTGTTTGAATTGTTTTCCCCATGGGGATTTCTCAGCCTTACCCACCTTCACCACCTCACAGAGCTGGGTCACAGAATCATGGAATGGTTTGGGTTGGAAGGAAGCTTTAAGGGTCATCTAGTCCAGCACTCGTGTAATGAGCAGGGACATCTTCAAGGAGATCAGGTTGGATAACTTAAATTATAACCAGTTATAACCTGAGTTATAACCGAGAACCTGGGTGAGTTCAGTTATAACCTGAACCCACCCAGGTTCACCTTGTTGCTATGGGAGAGGAAGAGGAACTTCTGGAGGGAAAATCATACCTCTGTCTTGGATCCATGCCCTTGAAGAGGATGAATCCTGCCATGGCCTCCTCTGAACAGAGCTAGAAGTGGAGGTTGTTAAAGGCAGTGACTGAGACAGAGGGGGAGGAATGGGTTCAAGGAAAGGCTTCATCACTGCTTGGACCAGCCCAGCAGATGCCCCTCTTGCTGCCACTCTGGAAGGGCACCCCTTGCTCCTATACCACCTCTGCCACCTTTGTGCAGATGGTTTGGATCCCCTAGTGCACCTCCAGCACCATCAGCCCCCAAGTGTCAGGCAGGCTGATCCATCTGAGAGGGAAGCAGGGCTGCACTCCAGACCCAGCAGGACATAGAAAACCAAGAGGTTTTTATTGGTGTCGGACAAACCAAGCTATGAGTGCAGGCACAGAGATGTCTGAGGGCAGGTTCTGGGTGCAGGATCACTGGGCCAGCTCTCCTGGGGCTGTCACACCACCCTGGTGTGGCCAATGTCACCGGCAGCAGTGCAGGCGGCCGTTGCTGCAGTTCCCTTCCCAGCGCTCCATGTGGAAGCAGAGCCTCCGGCAGCGGCCACGGTTGCTCCTGCACCGCTGGCTGTCTGAGAGGCCTCTGGCTGCTGGGGAAAGAGGACAGGAGACCTGGTTAGGAGAGCTGGAACCTACTACTCAGAACCTCAAAAGCTACTGGGAACTCCACTGGTGTTGGTGGCTGAGCCATGGGATGTTCTCAGTCGGTGACAGGGAAATTCATGGTTCCATGGTGAGGATCAGATGGGCTTGGGAGGAAGTTCTCCATCCAGCAAGCTCTGGGAGTCTCCTAACGAGTGGCCTGGGTGAGACAGCCAGGTTTGGGATGGCTGTGTTAGGTTAGATGAGTTAGGTGAGGTTGGACAGCATCAGAACACGGAAAAGTGCCTTTTGGAATGGGTGTTTCACCTATTGTTTGGAGATTTTTTGGCTTCTTGGTGTTTTGGGTTTTTTATTTGTTTGGGTTTTTCAAATCTTCTGCTGCTTAGATTAAAAGGGTGTGTGTTGCTTCTCTTTAGATGCAGAAGTAACACCAAATTTGGGGGTTCTGGAGGGTCCACCACCAGTGGAGTGGGCAAACCCTTCTGTCTCCCTTCGTTGGCCCCCAGATTTCAGTTAAATAAATGACAGCATAAACAGGCTAAGCAAGTAAATCTCCTCTTGGTTATCAGGTTTGCCTTCTGCAAATGTGATATCACCAAAGTCCTGCTAACATCATAGTGACCTTACACCTGAATGAAACCTGAACCTCTGATGTATACAAGCAGCCAGTGAAAATGCCAAGCCAAGGAATATTTTTCTATCAAATCAGAATTCTAGAAGAAAATAAACAAAAAAGGTAAATTATCTGCTTTTCCCCCTGCTTTTTCCCCCTGAAGGATGGTTTTGATTTTATAGAATCAAAGATACAGAGAATGGTTATAATTGGAATGGACATTAAAGACCATCGATTTCCAACCTTCTGCCATGGGCAGGGACACCTTCCACTATCCCAGGTTGATCCAAACCCCACCCAACGTGACCTTGAACATTTCCAGGGATGGAAAGTCCACAGCCTTTTTTTGGCAACCTGTGCCAGGGCCTCACCACCCTCACAGCCAAGAATTCCTTCCTAATATCTAATTTATACCTACCCTCCTTCAGCTTAAGACGATTCTCCCTTGTCCTGTCCCTCCATCCCTTGTCCCAAGTCCCTCTCCAGCTCTCCTGGAGCCCCTTTAGGCTCTGGAAGGGGCTCTGAGCTCTCCCTGGATCCTTCTCTTGTCCAGATGAGCACCCCCAGCTCTCCCAGCCTGGCTCCAGAGCAGAGGGGCTCCAACCCTTGGAATATCTCCGTGACCTCCTCTGATCCTGCTCCATCAGCTTCTGATACTGGGGATCCCAAAGCTGGAGGCAGCTCTGCAAGTGGGATCTTACCAGAGCAATCAGAAGGTGAAAAAATCACCTCCCTCAAACCTTCTGGTCACTCTTGCATCGTCCTGCATTTGCCACATCTGTATTCCACTCATGGAGAATTTAATGGGATTCTCCTTGTTTTGTGGAGGATGAGGCTTTTATCCTGGTCAGGAGCAAAGCTCAGGCTCCTGGCTTAGGCTCAGAATTTCTGGGTGAGATTTGAGGGCACAGAGAGGAGGGGATGCACAACCTATGAACTCAGGACAGCTGCATCCAGGGCACCACAGGGATCATCTCAGGAAAATTTTTTTCCTTGGAAGCACAAGTTAGGTCAGCCTTGACTTGAGAGCCCTGCCTTGTCCTCTTCTACCTCAGAGCAGGAACCTGCCTTTTCTCTCTCCACAGTCCTGCAGGAACCCCTGTGAGAGTTTTGTCCTTACCCGGAGCGCCCTGGAGGAGGAGAATGACAACGACTGCAAAGAGCAGCTGGAGAACCCGCATGGCTCGGCGGGGGTGGAAGTTCCACCCCGAGGAGGAGTGAAGGGCCCCAAAGAGAGGAAAAAGAGGGAAATCCCGGATTTATAGCGGCCAGGGGGGTTGTGCAATTCTCCTGGAGTGGAGGGAACTTTGTCAACCTCAGGTGCATTTCAACACGACAGCAAACAGTTGCACAGGGTGTGCCTGCTCTCAGTCACATTGTGTTACGAACAAAAAGTATAAAGGGGAAATAAAGGAAAAAAAAAATAGAAGGAATAAGACCAAAAAGGGGGGAAAAATCAGGGTTTTGTTGACAATTACACTGAGTTCTGGGGAGTCTGCTACTGCTTGCTGCTGGAGACAGGATGTTGGGACTGACCCAGTCTGGCTCTGTTTGTAGGCTCAAGCATGTGATGTTAAAATCCAGCACAAGTGTTTTCAGTATTTTAGTGCTGTGGGGTTTTTTGATGGGTTTTGTTTGTTTGTTTGTTTTTGTTTGGTTTTTGGTTTTGTTGGGGTTTTTTTGGTTTTTTTTTTTTTTTGTTGTTTGTTTTGTTTTTTAATTTTTTAATTTTTTTTTATTTCCAGCGCTCACTCTGTGTTTACCACTGACACAGTCAAGCATGAAAAAATCCAGTCTTCTCCTCAACACTCCCCAACACACAAAGCTGGCTTGAAAATAATGGGATCCTTAAAAAAATCATGGATCTGCTTCAATTTCCCAGCTTCCAGGCTGCAGAGAGGATACTAGCCAAGGTTTTGTTTACAACTGTCAAGAAAAAATGGCAATTTAATATTTTATTCATTTATGTCCTTATTCAATGGGAAAGCTGGGATACCTCCCTGCAATATTCAGTGGTGCTAGAAAAGCTGGTGGATTACAGCTCTCCCTGGGATCCTGGCAGGCTTTCAGGTTTGTACCAGTTCTCCAGGTTAGTTCCAGGAAATCAGTAGAGGTGAGACCTGCATTTTAACTTGGGAAAACAACACAAAGCAAACAACGAGCAGGAATGTCCCCCAGTCAACAGCAAATGGAGGAAGATGAAATAGAAACTTTATGAAAATCTTTCTTACAGTATTGATGCAGTGGAGGCCATCACCAAGTCTTCCCTTTTCCCTTCAGAAGTCACCTTGATGGATTTTCCTTTGCAGGCTGGATGCCAGGGAATGCTGGAAAATGCAAACCCCATGTCCTTCAGGCTGCTTAAACAGAACCAGGATCACCTTCATCAAACAGTGCAGATAAAGGGGCCTTCACCAGTCAGACTTTGGAGTAGGGGACGCTGAGCTCTTAACCAGAGTGTCCTGCAAATAGGTCACACACAGCCTGGGAAGGGAGGAGGATCTGGAAACCCAACCTGGGGGAGAGCTGGATGCAAGGATGTGTGTGAGCCTCTGGAAAAGTGTTAGTGCTCTGCCTATCTGCTGGCACTGCTTGGGTAGAGGGCAATAAACCACCCTGTCCCTCTGAGGATTGGCGCCTCCAATGTGAGAGACAGTGCAGTGGGATTTCATGGAATTATGGGGTCATAGAATGGTTTGGGTTGGAAGGGATGTCAGAGATCATCCAGTCCACCCCACTGCCATGGGCAGGGACAGCTTCCACTATTCCAGGTTGCTCCAAGCCCTGTCCAGCCTGGCCTTTGCCACTTCCAGGGATGGGGAAGCCACAGCTTCTCTGGGCAGCTTGTGCCAGGGCCTCCCCATCCTTACAGGGAAGAACTTCCAAAGCAAAGAATTTGGACAGAGTTTATCCAGCAGAAAGGAGATGGCAGCTCTTGAGCTACAGTCCAAGCAGGGAGGAGTGTGTGGATGCTCATGTGAGTGTCCTGCTCTGAGTGTGTGACCTGAAGAGTCTGAACAGGTGTGTGCAGATGGCTTGGATGTTCCCCAGAGAGGATGTGGAGCCAGGGCAACACGTGGCCACGGTGTTCCCAACAACAGATGGCAAAATTCCAGGTGTTTGTCTCCAGCTCAGCTGCTCTCCTGTGGTGGGAGCAGCACCACCTCAAAGGGTGATTTGTGCCTGGAGCTGTTTGGATGCTGCAGGCTCCGTGGGGACCAGGCTGCATCCTCCACAGCACCACAAAGCCCTGCTCTGCAGCTGTGGCACATGGGTTGAGTTGCAGAAGGTGCCTTGGGAAGGAAATCCAGGATTATGCAGTACCAACAAAAACCAGATTTCCTCCAGAAATCAGGGCAGGAAATCTCTTTCCCTTGGGCCACTGCTTGTCCAACAGCTGGTCTAGCTCTCTTTGGCATGGTCCCACTTCTGTGTTGGCCTCAGCCTCTGGTGGGCCTGCTGGGGCTGGCTCAGGAGCCTCCCATCCTCCCCTGCTTCCCAACCTGCCAGCAGATGTCTTTTCTCAGAGCTCACCATGCACAAAGGCTGGTCTGTGCTCAGACACGTGGCACAGGAATCGGCTTCTGGGTGCTTGAGGGGTTTTGGGGCTGGGAGGAGTCGAATCAATCTGTATCTGCTCTCTGGCCCAAAACTGGAGGGATGTTTCCACTGACCTCATTGCCTTCAGGCCAGGACCTGAGCAGGCTGACTTTTAAATGCATCCTGGGATAAGTTTTGGTCAGCAGGAGCAATTCCTCGGGCGAAGGAACCCTTTTGCCAGCTTGTGATGCCACCTCCTACTCCCAATCCCACTGACAGCATTTTGCCAAACCAGCAAGCACTGATATAGGCCTGCAATTCAACATGTGAAGAAATGATTGTGGGCTCAGCTCTGGGCTCAGCCCTAGTCCAGAAATCCCCCAAGGCTCTCGTTCCAGACCACTCTTCATGGCCTCCCCAGAACTCTCTTCAACAGGCCCAAATCTGTCTTAAGTTGAGGCTCCCAGAGCTGGACACAGCCAGAAATTATTTTTGGCCCACAGAAAATGGTCAGAACACACCTTGTGCACTTAACTTCTCCTTTCCAGTGCAGGGCCACATCCAGGTGTCAATTGTGGCTCATTCCTGGCATGTGCCCACCTCCAAACTGTGCCAAGGAACAGTGTGGAAAACAGTTCACTTTCTGACAGAACGTTTGAGTAGCCACTCCTTGGCATGCACCCCACACCCCCAGCAGGTGCTTCCAAATAGGGAAGGAGTTTCAGTTTACCTCCAGACATTTTAGGAAGTTTGCCTAGAATTTTCCATACCCTCCTGACAGTAATTGGCTCGGTGCCAGCATGAAAGCATGGATTGGGCTCGAGGAGTGTAACTCAAAACCTCTTGATGATCTCATTGGGCCAAGAGCCAAATAGCCCACCTAAACTATTGAGTCCTAAAGAAAGAGAACAAAGAAACTCCATGCTTTTCAAGGTGTTGTAGCAAGTAGGAGACTTGTCTCAATACTGTGCTCGGCTTTGCCTTTGTTTTTGTATTATTTTCTTTCCTTATTAAAACCTTTTTGATTTTTCAAGACACACTCGATCATGCCGTCTCACTAATTGATTTTAGCCACTTCTCTGGAAGGGCTGGACCCTCAGAGGTTATAGGAAAACCCATAGCCACTAATTTCTGAGCCTGGCATGATTTGATTTACTGATGTCAGTACAGCCTTTGAATCCTGAGCTATTTTATCTCCCCAGCACGCCCTGGAGCTGGGCTGTGGTGAGGTGATTCCTTTCACCCCACAAGAGGTGGAAGAACTCCACGTGAGCTGGTGGAATGTTGGAATGTGACCCTGCGTGGGGGTGAAGGAAGATCCAGGCACTCAGGGGGTTGCACTGGTTTGTGTGGGGTTGCCAGGGATGTAAGAGACAACCTGGATCCAAGGGGCTGCCCACAGCAGTGGCAGCCCAGCTTCCCCAAGCAGGAGCCCATCCAGCCCCATCCTGCTCCTGATTGCACATCCCAGTGACGTTTTTAGGGCAGAAGAGGGGGATTTGGCTCTCTTTGCCAAACAAACACTGGCCTGTTGCCTGGGAACAGCAAACAAATCCTGCTGAGGGAATCCATGCCATGCTTTGATGGGCTAAAACCCCCAGTTATCCAGGAGGCTTGTGCTGGTTGAGAGACCTGGAGTGAGGGTAGAGCTCTATCCTGGCTGTCTGCATGGCTGCAGAGATCCCAAATATACATCCCAAGATGTCTGTATGATTTTTGCATCTCCTTTAGGTGTAGGTCTGCTAAGGTGGTACTAAAGATCCCTTATGTGTAGCCTTCTGAGCTCTATCAGGCACAGACAGCTGGAGTTCAAAGCTCAGTCAAGAATTTCCCACAAAAATCCTCTCCTTCATTTGGCTTTCACCTGCCCATGGCAGGGGTTTGGAACTGGGTGAAGTTTAAGGTCCCTTTCAACCCAAACCATTCTGGGATTCTATGATGATTTTTGGATTCTTCTTCCTCTCCAGGGTTACAGGATACTCCAACTAGGGTTTGATTAATTTGGGCAGCATCCCCTGTCATACACTTACACCAAAGCAGCTCATGCTGCTGTTCAAGCAGCTCCCCATGAGCTGAGCTGGCTGCTTTGCTCCAGGCCAGTTCAGCAGTCAAGAAACCACATCAAGAAACAGTTTTATCTGGAAGTGCCATTCTCCACCATTCACCATATCCTTGGTGCTTTCTCTCTCCTTCCTCTGTGTGAGACTGGAAGGGAATTCAATTCACTTTATTCATTGGGCAGAAATAATGATGGAGTTTTGTTCATTCTTTTGGGTTATGATTTGGGGGTTTTTTAAGGTTGTTTCCACCCAGATCAGCAAACAAGGGAACACACAGCAGTGAGACAGCGGGACCATGCCTGTGAGCATGCCCATCACGAATTATGAACCCTGTGGATGAAAGTGAGAAACAAACTGTTTGATTTGGAGAGGTGCCTTGGCTCAAACCCCTCCCCGTGCTGTCCTCGTACATCAGCGTGCGTCAGAGAGATGGGCTGGAAATGGGCAGGAATTTGGCTCTGGATTCAGCCCTCTCCCTGTTTTCAGAATCAGCTCCCAAGCCAACAGCCAGCTCTGGGCAATTTGACTCTCCTGAGGGTTCACCCAACTGCAGGGGATCTCCAGGGGTGCGCTGGCATCCCCCTGTGTGTGCTGGAGTCCCAGTGATGACCAGAGGAGAGCAACAGGGCTGCTCACCAGTGAATGGAGACACTTGGATGAATGAGTTGTTGGCCCCTCTGGCAGTGGGGCCTGACCCTGGTGAGGTCAGTGAGGAATTTTCCCATTTGATTCATCAGAACAAGGATTTCATCTCCCAAAAAAAACTTTTCCCTGGCTCTGTCTGAGCAGTGCCTCAGCTGGTTGGCATAGCTCTCTCATTACATCATTGTTTCCTTGCTTTCACGGAAATGATTGACCCAGAGAGAAATATTTTACCTGGAAAGGGAGCCCAGGAGCTGACAAAAGCAGAGGAGTGTCAAAGTTTTATGTTGAAAAGACACAGAAGGGCTGAGAGTGGATTTGGACAGAAAATTAGTTTAGGCTGAGGGAGATCATAGGAAGAAAGCTGTGAGGGACAAAGAAATTTCATTGGAGCTGGGTGACCAAAATGAAAAGAGTTGCACCAGAACTGCAGTCCATGGATGGAGAGGGCAGCCTGTCAGGGCAATGGGACACAGCTTTCAGATCCCCTCCCCACCATGTTCAAAACAAACCTGGGATCTTAGGAAAAAAAAAAATTGCTCCCTGTGAGGGTGGGGAGGCCCTGGCACAGGTTGCCCAGAGAAGCTGTGGCTGCTCCTAGATCCCTGGAAGTGTCCAAGGCCAGATTGGACAGAACTTGGAGCAATCTGGGATAGTGGGAGATGTCCCTGCCCATGGCAGGGATGCAGTGAAATGATCTTTAATGTCCCTTCCAACCCAAACTGTTCTGAGATTACATGACTGCCTTGAGAACCTGGCACAGCCTGGAAAGGAGAAGTGGATGGGGATGGATCTGGCCCGAGAAGCACAGACCACACTCACCTTTATGTCAAACCAGGTGCCTTTTGCACCAAAAGTGATGCCAAAAAGACTTTCCCCATTGCAGCTGTTTTCTCTGGGAAGGGAAATAAAGGGACAGAGTCCCCCTGGTGTTCTGGGGAGGTGAGGAATGCTGTGGTCACTCCTGGTCAGTGGCATCCCACCACTGGCAGCATTGCCGACTCACAGGTGGGCACTTGCTGCTTTGTTAAACCTCAGGTTTATTGGTTTCAGGTAAGGAGAAAGGCAATTTTTCACCTGTGCATGTCAGATAACACAGTCCCAAAAGGGTAGCAAATAGTTTGGGTGGCCCCAGCTTCTTCTTGTCACAGTGTTTCCTAAAATGTTACAGCAAAACCAAAGTGTTCAGGAGTCCATGAGTGAATCCACAGCCATTTCTCCCAGGGGAGCAACAGTCACGGAAACCACAAAATCTCCTTCCCAACAGCTGCCCGTGCCATGCCAGGGGAGCCTGCAGCTCTCCACGTGCTGCAGCTGGCTCCTTTGGGAACCTTCAGCTCTCTGTGCTGGTGGATGACACACTTTTGCAGCAGAGAATGATGGGTTCAAAGCAGTACTGAACCAGGTATTCACTGGGATCACAGATTCCCATTCGGCACAAGCCCCCTCCGTGGTTACAGCTGTCTGGTCCATGAGCATCTCCTAGACAAGGGAGCAGCAAATTAATGGATAAAATTTGTGGGGTTCCTTCTGGCACCATGTTCCCGGCCAGCCAAGACAGCACTGGGAGCACACAGAGAGTCTGGGTACCTTGAGCACACCCAGGATCCCAATCCCACAGGCAGGTTCAGATATCCATGTTCAAAACCCCAAGCTGCTGAGCCAACATCCCTCAAGGAATGTTTTATCATGGAGCTGTTTTGTCTGGATGTTGGCAAAGACCATGCATGGGAGGTCAGAGGGGTTGCCCACCCCCTGCCAAGGAGGCCACTGCAGCCTGAGAAAAGGCAGGAACATTTTCCCAGAGCACAGGGCTTCTCCTTTAGGGCTTCTCCTAGCTCAGTGAAGTGCCCCATTTCCACAGCTTCCTCCATGCCCATTTTTTGTATTCCCCCAAGGGATTAAATCATTAATTTTCCCAAGGTACCTCACCCACTCTGTCACCCAGAAAACACCTTTCCTCAGTACCTACAATATGACACAGCAAAGAAAGATTATCCTTGTTCCCAGATATCCTGTCCACCACCCCAGGCCCTCCTGGTCTTACCGTGCTGGGCCAGGGAGATGAATATGAAAATAAGCACAAGGATCCCCATTCCTTTGGCTCTGCTGGAAAATCGCAGGGTTGGCAGTGAGATTTCACAGAAGCCTCTGTGTGCTGCTGGCATGCTGGATGGCATCTGGGAAGAGGGCAGGAGTAGGCAGGAGTTAATTATATTCCAGTCCTCAGAGTAACATTTGCTGCTGAGAAACCCTTTGGTGTCATTCTGACCCAGTGCTGCTGCTCCAAACAATGACTTTTTTCACATTCACTGGTAATTGGTTTTCCTGATCCCTCTCCTTGGCATTTTGGGCTGGTAGAATTCCAGCTGGAAAAAAGAGGCTCAGGGGGATCCTTTGCCCTTCACCCTGCAGCCAGCAAAATCCCTTGGAAGTGACAGGGAGATGGGAAGCGACCTGCCAGGGAAGACTCCTGAGGATCTGCAAGGAGGAGAAGGATGCAGGCTGGGAGTGATTCATTTTGAATCTGAGCTCATGTGAATATTTTCTCCAGCTGAAACCTGGGTGGTTTGGGGTTTTTTTTCCCCAGCTTTGACTTCTGAGGAATTTGGGAGGCTTCATTCCTGAGTGTGATGAGCACACAGTGCTGGTGGAAGAGCTGTTAGCTCAGCAATGCACCCCGTGGTGGTAAATCTGTGGTGAGTGTGCCCCTCTGGCTGTAAAATGTGATATTCCAGCTGCCCTGCCTGGCCCTGCTGTTTGCTGTCCCTTCAGCTGTGGTAATAAAACTGCTCTGTGAACACACCTTAAACTGACAGGTGAAAGACCAAGGTTAAAAGTCCCTTCCTCCCTAAAAAAAATATCCAAACAGAACAACATAACTAGAATCATAGAGTCATTTGGGTTGGAAAAACCTTTCAAGGTTGAGTCCAACAATTACCCAGCTGCCTCAAGACACCTCTAAATCATGTCCCCAAATACATCTGTCTGTATTTTAAATCCCTCAGAGATGGGGACTCCATCACTGCCCTGGGCACCTTATTTTAATGCTTAACCTCCCTTTCCATGAAGAAATTCCTCCTGATATCCAACCTGAGCCTCCCTTGGCACAGCTTGAGGCCATTTCCTCTTGTCCTGTCCCTGTTCCCTGGGAGCAGAGCCCAGCCCCTCCTTGCTGTTCCCTCCTGTCAGGGAGTTGTGCAGAGGCAGAAGGTCCCTCCTGAGCCTCCTTTTCTCCAGGCTGAGCCCCTTTCCCAGCTCCTTCAGCTGCTCCCTGAAGTGCTCAAGGAATGACTGGATGTGGTACTCAGTGCTCTGGGCTGGGTGACAAGGTGGGAATCAGTCACAGGTTGGATTAGATGACCTTGGAGATCTTTTCCAACCTAAATGATTCTGTGATTAAGTGTCCTCAGTCCTCTAAAGCCTCCAAGTGCAACCATCCCCTTTCCATAAATACATGACTGTTATACCTGTTTATTCAACATTTATTGCCTTCTTTATATAAAGAAACACGTCACCTCTAGTTAAATGCACACTTTGCATGTTGGGAACACCCGACACGTCTACAACACTTGGAATAAAACTTGTTTGCTTTCTTGGCTGTTCATTCCCATGGTTTTCTGCAATCCCACGAGGTTTTTGTCACACTTCTGAGCAGCACTTCCATCCTCTACGGGGGCAGAGTCCCTCTTGCTCTTGCAGACATCTGATTTTTGGGGACACACAGTGGCCCCCTTCATGCTGGCAGATGTGGAATTTGGATGTCGTGTCTGAAATTCAGAGGGTTTAAGTCAAACCAGGAAACCTGACACTGCCATCCAAACCAGCTCATGCACAAATGTTGGTGGGAAGTTGTGGTTACTATGTCTCCAAAAGCAAAGACACAAAGATGAACTTTGGGGCTTATCACAGCACTTCTGTAAAAGAAGGAATTTGTGACCCACCAGCTTGGAAAAGAATTTACTGAGGGAGGGATATTGCTATGAAGAACATGGATGCAGAATGACTACATTTCAAGTAGGTGGCACTGAATAAAATTGTGAGGGATGAGGTTTTAAAAGAAATGGAAGGAATTCCTAACCTGAGGGGAAAAATCCAGTAAGGACTTTTAAACACAAGGATGCCTAAATCTAAAACTCCTGAGCTGCAGTTTCATGATAGCCAGAATAATATATAAGGAAATGTAGTGATATGGTCGTGGTCACTTTACACACACAGAGTAACTGTGAGGAAATATTCACTTCTGGCCACGGACAAATCCAGGATGCTGGATCAGGGGAAATTTAGGATTAGCACAGTTGTTTCTAAAGTATATATTCATTAATGATTTATGTTGAGGATTATCTATTCAGGAGCAGTTCTGAGAAGATTTAGATAAAATAACAGGGAAGAGGTCAGTTGGCACCTATTAAGCACAGCAGAGTGGGTGCAGCCAGCAGTCCCCCAACAGGTTACAGGAAGATTTACCAAGGAAGGAGGACTCTCTGTGGGCCAAAACTTTTATTTTATTTCTCCTGTTGGACATAGAGCTTTGGGTTATTTTGGCCAGCCCCAAAGGCTCCACACTGATGTCAATGGAGGAACACACAGGTCCATTTTTGTACATGGAAGGAGATGGCTTAAACGCCATGCCTGGAAGTGTCCAAGGCCAGGTTGGATGGGGCTTGGAGCAACCTGAGATAGTGGAAGATGTCCCTGCCCATGGCAGGGGGTGGAACTGGATGAGCTTTAAGTTCCTTCCAACCCAAACCGTTCTGTGATTCTGTGATTTGGAGGCAAAGTTTATTTTGCTGAGTTGATCCATTTCCCCTCAGATTTTTCCCTCCTGGTCAGGGTTCCCACACATACCGACACAGCAGGTCCTCTGGCCCCGATAGCAGGTTCCAAAGGCAGCAAGTGGCTCCAGGCAGGATTTCCGACGGAAGCAGTAGCCGTGGTATTCCAAACAACGCAAGGTGTCCCTGGGCAAGCCGAGACCTACAGGGGGAATGGGATTCCCAGTTGTGCTGCAGGATCAGTCCATTCTCATGGTCTTCCTTCTGCTGAAACCCCACAGATCCCAGTTAGGGATCTGACACAAATACCCTCAGAATCCAGAAGTTTTGAGGAACTCATGGGACTTCAGAGCATTCCAAGGAAGGTTTTTGTGCAACTGGAGTGAAACATAGAGGTTGATGGCAATTTTCTGAACATATCCTGGCCAATCGTGCTATAATGGGAAGGGGCAGCCCAGCCTTGGATGCTTCTGAGTTCTGGGACATGCAAGGGACAGCACAGTCATCACATGCCCTGAAGATAAAATTATGACTTTTAAAAACCCCCAAAAGCAGGATCTGGCTCAATTAACAGGAACAAGCAGTTTGCCCAGTTCCTTCTTTCTCTGGAAGCCTTTGCCCAAGGTGAAGAGTTTCATTAAGTATGAAGAACAGGTAGGATAAAAACACAATCAGAAAATGAGTCGGTGCAGCAGAAGGGCTGAGGAAGGGGAACCAGAATATTCAGAGAGCTGAAGTCACTGGTGCAGTCCAACCTGAGCAATACCAGGGAACACCTCTGCTCTCTTCTACCTACACAGAGGGGACAATTTTTAACCCTGGGGTGAGGAGGTGATTTCCATGGTACCACCATCCAATAGTGCCAGAAAGTGTCATAAAGAGACTTCAAAGAGTCATAAGAGCCAACACCTGGCAGAGGCTTCTGTGGGGAGGTTCTGGTGTGATACCTGCTCACCATCACTTCTGCTTTTAGACTGAGAAACAGGGAACTGCTCTAAGGAAAGGAGCTGAGAAGAATGTTCTGCACCACCACACGAGTGAGCTGTACCTCCTACACAGGCAAACCCCAGTGTGGGGCTTGCCCCTTACCTGGAACAGCCTGGAGGTGGAAAAGCAGGAGAGCCATGAGGCAGGAGAAGAGCTTCATGGTGGAAGGTCTCAGCTGCAGAGTGGAGACAGGGCCACGATGCCAGAACCTTTGAGCAGGGGAGGAGGGAGCACTCTGGCATTTATAGGGCAGTGGGAACAGCTGTGGCTGTCCGGGGAGCCTTGGCAGGGATGGCAGGGGAAGGCAGCGGGTACAGCCTGACCTCTGCACAGGGCTGAACCTGAACAATGGCTCAGGGGCACAAAAACAAGGGGACAAATATCTGTGCCTCCCTGCCTGACCACTGGGAGGGCTGCTGGGAGGGCTCCTTATAATTAGGGATCCACCCAGAGAGCATCATTAACTTCTCATATCAATGTGATTGGTGATGGATTATCTGGAGGAAATTAGTCATCATTTGGTGGGAGAGAGGGCAGCCGGAATATCATGGAGTCATCTTGGAATCATAGAATAGTTTTGGTTGGAAAGGACATTAGAGACCATCTAGTCCATCTAGTCCTGCCATGGGCAGGGACACCTTTCACTATCCCAGGTTGCTCCAAGCTCCATCCAGCCTTGGACACTTCTAGGGATGGAGCAGCCACAGCTTCTCTGGGCAACAGGGAATATCTGATCTTGCTGCATGTCCTGTGATGCAACAGTTGTTCCCAAGAGAAAGAAGTAAAGGATAATGATCATTCCATATACAAACATATAAAATAGCTGTATTTTTTTCTGTGAAAGGTGCTGTGAGAAAAAAAAAAATCTAGTCTAGTGGAAGGTGTTCCTGTTCATGGCAGGGGGTTGGAATGAGATGATTTTTCAGATCCCTTTCATCCCAAGTCCTTCTGCCATTCCACATTTCTATGGTACATGAAGTGCAGATTATCAGTTTTCAGGTGTCACCAGCAGCACCTTCAACTTTGCAGGTGCACAAAGAGCACATGCTAAAGTGAGATTCATGAGTTTTCCTCAACATTTGTCTGTGTGGAGTTTGAATGGTATCAACAGACACATGGAAGTGGCAGCTGACAGCTGAGGTTCCCCCCTCAATCCTTTACTTCAGCCTCTGTCTTAATATCTTTAAATATCTTACAAGATATTTATTGGTGTTGTTCTGACCCAGCAGCCTTGATATCAACAATACAAACCTCGCCCTGAGTCATGTGCATTGTTCTCTCTCTGCCTCCCTGCTTTCTTTGTTTGCTTTCATTGCAAGTTTGCAGGTGCCATCCAGTCGTGAAGGAGAGGTGTTAGTGCCCATTTCCAGGTACTCCAGGGACAGGGATGAAACAAAGGCTGTAACAAGAACCCTTCAGTTGGCTCAGGGTCCCACCGAATCCAAGGGGATCCTAGCTGAGATATTAATCTCAGCTCTCAGACAGGATTTGTCATTGTACTTTGTCAGACTGGAGCAGACACTCAGCTTTCTCAACATTTTTTTTTTTTTTTTAATGGCAAAAAATGGTTCTGTTCTGTAGTGATGGACTGGAAATGTTTGCCTTTTAAAATTTTATTTCCAAGGGAGGTGAAATACAAATTCAAAACCTCAAGTGTGTTAACAATCTGGTGGAAGAGGAGTAACTGCCGAGTAATCCCACATTCAAATAATTTCCAGAATGTCCTCACTATCAGACCACAAGTACTTATACAATCACAGTCCCCTTCAATTTAAGGTCAGAAATTATCCCAGAAAAAACCCAACTCTTTGAAATCCAAATACCATCTCAGTCTGCCTTCATGCCTCTGTGCTTTGTTTGCTCTTTTTTGTTCTCCTCCTTTCCTAGGTTACTTTCCCAGGTTATTCCAGGTCAGAGACGTGTTTTATATGGATCACAAAAGAAATGCTTACACACAGTAGGAAGTTCTGCCCCCTGCCGAAGGATGTCTTGTGAGATGCTGCCGAGGGAGCTGGGAAAGGGGCTCAGCCAGGAGAAAAGGAGGCTCAGGAGGGACCTTCTGCCTCTGCACAGCTCCCTGACAGGAGGGGACAGCCAGGGGTGGGCCGGAGTCTCCTCCCAGGTAACAAATGACAGAGCAAGAGGAATCAAATTGCACCAGAGGAGGTGTGGATTGGATATGAGGAACAATTCCTTCACAGAAAGCTCTGTCCAGCCCTGGCACGGCTGCCCAGGGCAGTGGTGAAATCCCCATCCCTGGAGGGTTTTGCAGGTCTGGCCTGGGACTCACATCCCTTTGAGTAAGCGAGTTTTTATGAGAAGGGAAGACTTCTCTTTCGTTTTGAAGTTTTCAGTCATGGGACAGTTCTGAAAATAGTACCTGGGACACTAAAGTTATGGGAAACATCTGCTTTCCCAAAACATGTAACCAGATTTGCATTTTGGCAATGTAAATCAGCAGGATTTGACTGCAGCTGGGGTGAAGTGGTCCTGCAACTGGCTGAAAACCTGGCTTTATTTACAACATCGTAAGGAGCAAGTGACAGAGTGGGATGGATGAGGAGAGGTGTCACTGGGGGTGGTCAGCAGGGAAAAATGTGGGGGGAAAATCTAATAGCAACCATTGGGATTGAATAGACAAAAACTTCGGGCTGTGGAGGAAAAAATGCTGTATTTCCAGGAAGGAAACAAGCTGAATTTCCAGTCTGGCCTTGGGATGGAGGATCCTTCACTGAACAAAATCAATCTCCGGCCTGCTCTACAGCTCATGGAGCCCGTGAGCTGGTTCCTGGCTCCCTCTTGTGGGTAAAAGTGCTGGAGGAGGAAGGGATCTCGTGGTGCAGGATTTGCTCAGGTGGAAAGGTGAAAGCAAGAGGAAATGCCTCTTTGCTCCATCCTCAGCACTGGTAATTCACAGAGTAAATGAGTGGTGATTATTAATATGTTTGGTGAGCAGGGATAGGACTTGGTTTCAGGCATCAAATTTTACAGAGGAATTGAATTTTTGGAGGGAGTCGCATTCAGGGTAAGTGTTTAACTATAAAGTTAATGTTTTCTAACTTCATATAATTTTATAACATTTCTATAACTTTAAAAATCTCTGTAACTATAGTAATACTGAGAGCTCTGCTCTTACCAGGATTAGGTTGAGCCAGGGAGGAGTTTCACAGCCCCTGCCTGTATTACCCCTCTCCAGACACCCTGGTACCCAGCAGAGTTTCTCCAGCACGTCTCCCATGGGATGGGAATGAAGTTGGGAATCGAGTTGGAGAGGGGTAAGGAAGGTTTCACCTCCTTACTGATACTGCTGTCCATGGCAGCCTTGCCCTAAGCACCCATGAGGAAAGGACTGGGCAGCTGGAGCTGGACCTTGCCTGCACAGGTGGGACATCCTATCCTCCTTACAGGAGGTCCAGGTGCCACTCCCAACCAGCCCCAACCAGGGCTGTGGCTGGGGCAGGACATCAGGAGCTGTGGCTAGCCTGAGCCCATGGGTGCTCTACTATTCACGCAAGAATCACTTTTATTGGTTGTGTTTTGGGGAAAAGTAGGCAGAAAGCTCTTTGGTTTACAAAGTAAAGGGAAATGGCGAGTTGCAAAGTTTTGTCCGACTTTTGATTTAATTTATCAAGTGGTTGTGAGGTTGCAAGAGAGTTCAGTGAATGCTAAAAGTTCAGTACCTCAGTTCTGGCGCCCAGCGTGAGGCAAATAGTAAGAAAAAACAGGGGAGGAGTCAAGGTTTGGGTCAAGGGAGGAGATAACATAAGGAGAGTAAGATCAGATTTCAGCCTCTTCAAAAAGGGAGGATTCCATACTCTACTCCACCAAAACCACTTCTGGGCCCACAGCCAAAACCCACCTTGGGCTGTCCTGTATTCTCCCCTGAGCCACCATCCCCCCTGGAGCATCCCTGAGCCTGGTTCCTGCCCTCACTGACCCTGTAGGACCTCTCATCCCACCCCATTCCTTTTGGGATATTATGAGAGACGGGACCACTGGGAGATGTCTTAAAACATGATTTATTGCCTCAGTCTCAAGAAGTGAGAACTTCTTCACTGCATACACCAGGAATTCATGGTCAGTGGTCACAAGACCACAGGTTACAAGGGATTTTAAAGCTTTATTATCCAATAATCTACTGCCACACATATTGTTTTAACTTCCACACCTACAGCTAATTAAATTGTATCACACATCCTGCCGCAATGCAGACTTTTTTATCCAATCATATAGTGACACAAAATCCTACAGAACTACACCTTGAAACTTCTTATTATCTTTATAACTACTTCCATATCTTAACTTTAAAACCTTAAAACTCTCCACTACCTAGCTTAATGTGTCTCTATCCATATTACAAACCCAAATTCTTGCTTATGGTCTCTAAAGCTGAAAGCCTTTTCCAAGGCCTCGAGTCAAACCCTGTATTCATTTCGGTGTTTGAGCCTACATGCACAACATTTTGGGAATTTTCTGTGCCTGGAATTCCCACATGGACCTCCATCCTGCAGCCTGGATCAGTCTCTGCAGCCAGGCCTTGGCCACGCTCCCCTCAGGTTACCCCTCCATAGCCACAGCCCTGCTCCTGGGGTGCAGGGACACCCCAGGGGGGTCCCCATGGAAAGGACATTTCCAGTGGCCAGTCCCAGGCCCCTGGACCCCTCCACCCCGACCTCGTGGCGCAAGGGCAGCGCGTCTGACTCCAGATCAGAAGGTTGTGTGTTCAAATCACACCGGGGTCAGTTGGGGGCACCACTGGCACCCCTCTGCTTTTCTGGGGGGCTGTTCTGTGGGAGGGGCAGGGCTTAGTGTGTAGGGGCATGGACTAGACCCTATGGGGAACATGATGCCCAGAGCTCTCCTTTGAGCAGGGAGTTGTGCTGGATGGAAATTATGAGTGAGGATGAAAGCAGGGAGGTGGTGTTGTGGTGGGTGTCTGCCCATAATTTACCTCAAGAAGGAGATAATGTCTTCCTCAGGAAAATGCAGGAAGCTTTTTGACTATGGGCTCAGTCACTTCTGGAGGACATGGACATGCTTGCCTGGCAGGGTAATGTGGGGTACTGTGGTCAGCTCAGGGGATATCTGGAGGGGAATCAGAGCAATTCATCTGTGTAGGATTATGGAAAAAGGGACAAGTTTCTGATGAACATCATGGAAAGATTTTTTTCAAGAATATAAAGAAAGACCACCTGGAAAGCTCTAGTCTGGGCAATCACAGCTCCAAGTCTGCCTGAACACTGTGGAAACAATCCTTCAGAAAGCCATGCCCAAAAGGAGGAAAGACGTGAAGATGACTGGAAGGTCAAGGATTTACCAAAGGCAGACCACCATTGCCCAAAAAGAATAGATTTCTTTGAAGAGATGATTTCTTTGGACCTGAGGAACATCACTTATCTTGACTTTGGTTGCACCTCTCAAAAGGTCTCCCAGATCCGTCCCTGCAGCAGAACATGCACACAGAGCAGCTCAGCTCAATCCAAAGGCAAACCAAAGGGCCAGGACCAGGCACTCAGCAGGTTGGGGTCAGGGGCTGGTGGTCCAGGGGAGCCTTCACTGCTGGATGCTGACCTGGGTGTGCTTTGGGGGTCTCTGTGGTGGGAGCAGAGGCTGCTCCACAGAAGAAAGGACATGGCCGGGCTGGCAGGGCCATGGGGGTGACGAGGGGACAGGGCCAGTGGCGCAATGGACAACGCGCCTGACTACGGATCAGGAGATTGCAGGTTCGACTCCTGCCTGGCTCAACACTTTTAGCCCAGACAAGTTCCTCCTGCTCCCTTTGTCAGCACCTTCCTTCTCCTGCCCATCATCCATCCTCCCTCAAGCTCCTGATGTCCTGTCCCACACTCCAAAAGGGGCAGGGCGGCAGCCCACGCCAAAGCCAGGGGCACCACAGCAAATCCCACAGTGGAATGCAGGTACCTCCTGAGCTGCTGTCCTGCAGCCAGGACAGAGCCAGCACTCCCAGGATGTCCTGGCACCTCATGTGCCCTGGTCCCCAGCCCCCTGCAAGGCTCACACGCTCCTGCTGCCCTTTGTCAGTGCCTTGCCAAGTTCTGCATGTGACAGTGATGCTCTCAGAGTAGGACAAGGTCCCAGAGGAGCTTTGTAGCTTCCATCCTTGGAGTTATTTAAGGCTTGACTACAACCTGATGTCAAAGACTGTTGTGCTCTGAGCAGGAATTAGATCATCTGCTTAGATCAGATCTCCTAGGGATCTCCGAAATTCTATTTTATTCTATACTTAATTAATTCTGTCCCAGCGCCCATCCAGCCATGGGCAGCCCCCAGAGCTCTGGGAGGGCTGGGCCAGTGGCGCAATGGACAACGCGCCTGACTACGGATCAGGAGATTGCAGGTTCGACTCCTGCCTGGCTCGCAATTTTCCTGCTCACAGCCTGGCTGTCACATTGGTGGTGACAGGGGACATCTCTCTCCATGGTGCCCTGCCTCTCTCCAGTGTTGTCCCTTCTTGGTGGGCTTCCTGCACAGCAAAACTTCCCTCACTTCACGGGAGGCTCTGACTGGATAAACTGGCAAAAAGAAATTCTCTGTGAGATGGTAAATCACTAAGAGAGGAGCCCAGAGAGGCTGTGGCCTCTACATCCTCAGAGATATTCAGAGTCTGAGTATGCAGTCCTGATCTGCATGTCATAAATTATGCAGACATCTGGACTAGAGACCGCCAAATGTAATTTCCAAGGTGAATTACTGTTATTTGATCTAAAATTCCTGTTTCCACCTTCTTCTGTTGCTTCATCCCACATTTGCATGCTCATGGTCCTGTCATCACTGCTTTCTACCTTCACTGTGTCTGTGGCTTGGGCCAGGAAGGTTGAAGGTGTCCATGTGCAGGATAGCCCAGACCAACTGGCCATCAAGCAAGATCTTGCTATAGCTCAACTGCTCATCCCTCTGTCACCAGGCTGGAGCAAGTGGAGGTGGCCTTGGGCTAAGTTCTTCCCTCCACTGGGCACCACAGCTCCAGAGAGTTCTATATGGGCTGGGAAGTTTAACTACATGTCCCATGAGGAAGGCAAGATGTGCCCTCCAACCCCACAGAGCAGCTGACCTGAGCTTGGAGCTCAGAACAGGCATCTCCTCTCCTGAGTGGTGGAACCAATGGGACCACAGGTGAGGAGGGCAAGGCTGACATGGAAGGGGCAGGTGGGAGCAAGGTGAGATCCTGCCACTTCCCTTTAACCACCAATAAATCCAGGTGGTCCTGAAGTGAGGACAGCAGGTGGGATCAGAGGCTGAGGCCAGTTGCTCAATGGACTATGAACACACCTGACTATGGATCAGGAGACTGCAGGTTTAAGTCCTGCCTGGATCACTCTGACACTATTGGTGGAGGTGACAAGGGACAGCTGTCTTCCTGAGGTCCTTAAGCTTCCAGGCTTTTTTCCCATCTCTCCAACATCACCATCACAGGAACATTGTTTTTTGACATCAAAGCTGTGAGCAGGGCACTGCTTCCAGAGCAGAACTTGGCAAGGCACTGACAAAGGGCAGCAAGAGCAGTGTGAGCCTTGCAGGGGACTGGGGACCAGGGCACATGAGGTGCCAGGACATCCTGGGAGTGCTGGCTCTGTCCTGGCTGCAGGACAGCAGCTCAGGAGGTACCTGCATTCCGCTGTGGGATTTGCTGTGGTGCCCCTGGCTTTGGCGTGGGCTGCCGCCCTGCCCCTTTTGGAGTGTGGAACAGGACATCAGGAGCTTGAGGGAGGATGGATGATGGGCAGGAGAAGGAAGGTGCTGACAAAGGGAGCAGGAGGAACTTGTCTGGGCTAAAAGTGTTGAGCCAGGCAGGAGTCGAACCTGCAATCTCCTGATCCGTAGTCAGGCGCGTTGTCCATTGCGCCACTGGCCCTGCCCCCTGGTCACCCCCATGGCCCTGCCAGCCTGGCCATGTCCTTCCTTCTGTGGAGCAGCCTCTGCTCCCACCACAGAGACCCCCAACCCACATCCAGGTCAGCATCCAGCAGTGAAGGCTCCCCTGGACCACCAGCCCCTGATCCCAACCTGCTCAGTGCCTGGTCCTTGCCCTTTGGTTTGCCTTTGGATTGAGCTGAGCTGTTCTGTGTGCATGTCCTGCTGCAGGGACATGTCTGGGAGGCCTTGTGAGAGGTGAAACCAAAGTCAAGATAAGTGATGTTCCTCAGGGTCCATTTGGCCATCGAGGAAGAAATTGTGTCATGCCAGAGTGTTCTGCCCATAGTCCCTGTCTCCAGCCATCACCACATTCTTCCTTCATTTCAGGAACATTTCTTTCATGATCTTCACCTGGCCTCTGTGCTGGGATGGACCAGAGTGTTTATTTTTTTAACTCTTATCTTGAAAAAAGTCCTAATGGTGTTCATCAGGAACCTCTCTCAATTTCCATTATCTTACACTGAATCATTGTCCTGAACCACTCCAGGAGTCCCACACTGACTGTACCACTCCACACTGGTCTTCCAGGGAATTATCACATGGAGATAAATCCAGGTCTCCCAGGAGTGACTGAGCCTGCAGTTGTGAAGCTTTTTCCACCTTTCAGAGAAAGCCTTCGCTCCCTTCAGCTTCCTCAGGAGGCAAAGTGCAGCAGACACCCACCACACCTCCCTGCTTCATGCTGCACTTTGGTTATGATCTGTAACCTGTGAATCACGGGTTTGATATCCATGCAACTTCCAGGTGAATGGGGCCGCTGTCCCCAGAGAGGAGCTGGGCCATCATTTCTCCTGTCGCTCTGGAGACACCACATCCAGGAGTCTGTTTCTCCTGGGAGAGGCTCTGCAGGGCTGCTCTGGGGAGCAGAAATTTTGGGCCTTCTTCCTCTGAAGTTTCTCATTTAGACCCCTGTTTGTTTAGCAAGGCAAGGCAGGCAAAGACGGTGCCACTCCTTTGTCAGGTGGAACAAAATCCCTACTCCCTCAAAAAAATGCCCCAAATTCCAGGATGGTATTTGAGCAGAGATTACCCCCATCCCTGACCTCGTGGCGCAATGGCAGCGCGTCTGACTCCAGATCAGAAGGCTGTGTGTTCAAATCACACCGGGGTCAGGATGCCCCCTCTGTGGAGATGTGAGATGTGCATCTCCTGGACACTTCTTTTTGCCTTCTCAGTCTGTAACTTTGTGCCCCAAATCCCTGCTGAAGGGCAGTGGAGCCATGGCAGAGTGGTCTTTCCTTGCTGGATAAGTGTTCAAAGTATCTTCAGAGTTATACTCCTTCAAAGCATGACTTCAGCTTTCTCTCATCCCATGTTTGCAAACCTGGCAGGAATAGTGGGCACCCCAGATGTGGCTTCATGTCTGGGTATCAATTCTTCTGGTCCCAAAACTGCTTTGGAAGGGCAAGGACTTGTTAGGGGAGATAAGATCCCTTTGTATTTTCTTCCTCAGATTGAATAATCCAAATTTCTCCTCATCTCTCCTCGCATCCCCTGTATCCAGCTCCCCCACTACCTTGATGGCTCTCACTGAACTTGCTTCACTATGTCAGTGAGGTTTTTTTATTGATTCTGTTGGAACACCTGGCTGTGGGAAGCCTAAACTGAGCCATCAGGACTGGTCATCAGGATCTTTAACTCCCTGCTTAGTCTTTTCTTGATTCCCCATGGTGAGATGGACAGAGGGGATGGAGGGGCTGTAAAACAGGCTTGAACCTGTAGGAATGACCTTATAGAAGTTATAATTCATAGAAAGTTATTTAAATCCTTTAAAAGGGCTCTTTCAAGGTGAATTTTAAAATATATAAACAGGGGACATACTGAGATAAGACAATGGATCAATAAGAAAGGACCTAAGATGCCTCATCCCATAACTCCTGGAGTGCCACCAAAGGGTTGAGTGAGCAGGGATTTCCTCAAGATGTCGCTGCCTCACTGCTTTCAATGTCACAGGATCATCGAGGTTGGAAAAGACCGCAAAGATCATTTAGTCAAATGTCCTTGTCTTTGACTCTGTCTCCATAATGTGATTTTCTGTCCCTCTGACTTCTCAGAATGGAAAGAAACTCAGGTATTTCCTTGTGCAAATCTTCCACAGGTGAAAAAAGCCCCGAACCATACAGAACAGTAATTTTCAAGATGCTGCTGTTGGGACAACTGGAAGTCTCTTGAAAGGAAATCTGGTAGGAAGCATTATTCTTTCAGACTTCTCATCAGAAGTATTTTCACTGCAGGCAATGGGAACAATTTTACATTCCATAAAATGTGCTGAGCTTACAGCTATTCTCACTTTCCAAAGGGCCAAACTCTTAAGACTTCTGAAAGCCTTTTTTAATTTTAAAGCAGGAGAGATTTGAATCACAGTCTAGGGAAGGTGTCCCTGCCTTGACAGGGGGTTGGAACAAGAGGACCTTCAAGGTCTCTTTTCAACCCAAACTATTTGATGATTCTAGGAAGAGCCTGGTGATGAGGTTTAATCAAAGGGACACTTCAACAGAGAGTAGAACTTGATGTCTCCCATTCAAGGAAAGTTGTCATAAGCTACTTAATAACTAAGATTATTTCATAATCTTGAGACTCTCTGAATGTTTCCAGTTAAAATGCTCTGTCTTGCATAAACAAAGAAATCTTTAAGGCCATATCAAATGGGGAAATGTGAGGGAGATAGGGTTAAAATATTCCATATTGCGGTAAATTCCTGTAACAAATGCTCTTTCCTATATAACTTTATTTTCCACTGAAAATCAAGTTCTCAGGGAATAGTGATCAGCCCTATTGAGGTCTGTTACACAAAGTAGTTTACTCTGAATATTGACATAGAAGTAGCTTGACCACAGGAGGATGTGAAACCTGAAGCTGGGACTCCTTCACACAGTGACAGATTTGGGTTCAACTCTGGACTTTCTGTGTCTGGTAGAAATGTTTTTCTGTAGAAACTTGAACTATGTTTTGTCAGGCAGCAAGGGGGTTTTTTTGTTTGTCTGGGTTTTTTTGTTTGTTGTTTGATTGGGTTTTTTGATTTGTTTTGTTTGGGATTTTTTGGGTTTGGTTTTTTTGTTTGTTTTTTTTTTGGGGGGGGGGGGGGTTCTGTCTGTATAAGCAACAGTGTCACTCTTGTGTCACCAGGCTTCCTTCTAGAATGATCCCATGACTGTTTTGGAAGCTGAAGTTCCATTTTCATTTCTCTCTATCCTGCTGGCTCAAGTCTCAGTGTCCAAGTTGAGGACAAGGTCACATCTCCCTGTGAGTGACCAAGAAAAGGATTTTTTGGTCTGCTGAACCTTCCTAAGGATAAAGATCACAGACACACAGAATGGAGAAGGTTGGAAAGTGTGACTTTTTTATCTTCTTTTCTGCTAGAGCTGGGGTTAAACACTCAAGAGACTGCGTTGTGTTCAGACTCAGGTGTTTATTAATTCTTATCTATAGTACAGTCTCACAAGTTGTGAGTTCTAGCTAACAAGGTGAAAAATGGCTCTGTCTCTATCTCTTTTCAAGGTCTTTTAAGGACAAACTGCCCAATTATGTAATGACACCTTAACTATTTTTACTTTTAACCCAATAACCAAACACCCGTGGTCTGCAATGTGGATTTTTCTACCCAATTATAAGATACTACCCAAACCCATAAAGAAGAAGGTGAAAAAGAAGGACTAGCCTTTGCCCTAAAATCTCCATCTTGCTTTATATATATTACTATATTCTAAAACGTTAAATTCTAAGTTTTTCACCATGTGATATTACACACTTCTATTCAAACTACACACCCATAATCCCAGTTCTATCATTCAATTTTGAAGCCTTTTCCCCGGCCTCAGGTCAAATGTAGTGTTTTCTTGGGGATCAGTGCCTGTCAGCACAGAAAGTCTAAAATTCTTAGTGCCCAGGGTTCCAACAGGAAGGCACCACTGGAGGTCATTTGGCCCAACCTTCCTGCTCAAACAGCCTCATCCTAGAAGACATTGCACAGGATTGTGTCCAGACAGTTCTGGAATATCTCCAGTGAGGGAGATTCCACACCCTCTCTGGGCAACTTGCAGATCCTCCTGTTTGTGGCTCATTCCACACCAAAAAAAGATCTTTAGCCTCTTTATTCCCTCAGCCATATCAATCAAGGAATTGGCTGCCGGAGCAGTGATGGAGGAATCTATTAACATTTAGATACCAGGAAGNGGGGAAAAAATTCTTTAGAGAGAACAAAACCAAAAAACAAACCTAACCCCCAACAATGGAAAGGGTGGTCAGGAGTTGGAAGGGACTGCCCAGGGAGGTGGTGAAGTTTCCATCCCTGGCAGTGTCCATGGGATTACTGAATGTGGCACTCAGGGCTCTGGGCTGAGTAACAAGGTGGATATCTGCCACAGGTTGGACTCAGTGGTCTGGGAGCTCTTTTCCAACCTAAACAGTTCAGTGATTGTGTGATTCTAACAGATTTTGTGTCTCTCATTTTCTCTGACCAAGCCTGCTTCTGGTGCTCTCATTCCTTCTCTGCTTACATCTTTATCTCACTCCTGCCTTAGTGTGGAGCAGGATGGGGGTGCCAGGGCTGTGATTGCTTATGGGGTGCCCCTGTCTTCCATGTGAGGATGAATTTTTATAAATATATTCAGCAATGGCATGGGAAAAAAACCCCAAAGAGTAGGGTTTTGGCAATTTTACTTCAGGTATTTAAAAGCCACACTGACAGCAGGGAACTTCATAAAATGGAGCAAGTGGGAAAATATATAATAGAAGTACATGGGGGTAATGGATTTAGGAGAAAATAACCCAGCTTGGGACACTGGGTAATTTCTTTCTCAATGTACATTTTGTTGGCAGCATGTGGTTGGTATTTATCTTTCTTTGCAATCAGGAGGCAGAAGGGTTTTCAGCTTGTACACTGATATCTTTAAAATCAGGCCATAAACCAGTATGGGATGGATTATCTGCTAAGAATCTTCAAGAGAGAAATATTTCCTTGGATTTATTTCAGGGCAAAACAACAATAAAAAAGGCTCAAAGCAATTTCTTATCTCTATCTCTATTGCAATCCCCAAGCCTGAAAATCATAAAACTTCTTTGTCGTCAGATTCCAGACCTTAATTCATAATTGATTTCTTGTAAACTCTTTTTTTTTTCTATTTTTCAGCTGTTGATTTCATAATTGATTAATTCATAATTGATTCATAACTGATTTCTTGTAAACTCTTTTTTTTTTCTATTTTTCAGCTGTTGATTTCATAATTGATTAATTCATAATTGATTCATAACTGATTTCTTGTAAACTCTTTTTTTCTATATTTTAGCTCTTTTGCCAGGTGCAGACCCAGGATGTACTCATAAGAGATTTTCAGGTTGCTGTCTTAGGAACTGGGTGAATATCAAAACAAATTCCAAGAAGACCTGGACAAAGCACAGGGACCACCCTTGTGGGCGGACACCAATGCTGGCAGTGAGATGTAATCAAGAGTAGATTTTAAAAATGAATAAATGTCTAAATGAATACAAGCCAGAGCTCATCAGTGTGTAGGTACCCATCCTTCTAATTGCATTCCCTGCTCTATCACAGTCCATTAGCTTTTCAAAGCCCCAGAAGTGTTTTAGACACTTTTTATGCCTTACATTTGCAGTGAAAAAGTCACGATGGGATTTTTTCCCAAGAAAGAAAATGGCAAGATGAGGCTGGAGCAGATGGCCCTGCTCAGCACATCATTCCCCATCTCCCAAAGCTGATAGAGAAATAATACAGCTCTTAGACTTTTGAGCATGGAAAATCAACCAAATTTCTTTCCTTGGCCTGAATTTTCCCTGGGATTTTGTCCCTTCTTTAAGAACAGGAGCTATCTGCCACTGGGATTTCATCCAGCAGCTTGGCTGCTTCCTTCCTTTCTTTATGCTTCTGAGATTTTATATCACATTCCTGTAACCAAAACTGTTCTTGCAACTAAATCACTGCACAAGACCTATGTCCTTTGCATGGGGGAAATGGCTGATTAAATATAGAACTGCTGTAATCTGAAAAGCCAATTAGTTTTTAGGGTAAAAGCCAGAGATTTCACTTGCTTGTGGTGTGATTGCAAGAGCTTTGGTCCAAACAATGTACCAGCAGAAATGCTGAGTGTCCTGGGGCAGGAGGAGTGAGTGGAGGGGAAGGAGGGAAGGAAAGGCTCTACCCTCTCCTGTGAGAACATCCATAACAAAATGTCCTGGAGCAGCACTGTGCCCATATTGGCAGTAGAACAGTGTAGGGAGAGAGGAACAGGGCCTGGGTCTGTAATATCAGCTAAACTGGCTCAGTTTGGCCCCAGACCAACTATCATAAATCCATGGGGGCTGGTATGGGCTGGGGATAGTTCTAATCCAGACACTTGTTCCTGACAGTGAAGGAATTTAACAGTATGGATGTGGCCAGCCACCCTTGTTGCCTCAGAATCACAGAGTGGTTTGGGCTGGAAAGGACTTTTGCACCCACACCCACAAACTCAATCTCACTGCCCCTCTGGAGGGCTGGAGATGGGGGCAAAAGGTGGGTTAAACTCTGTTTTATACCCCCAGCAAAGGCGCGGGAGTGAAAATGTACAGATGACACCTGAGAAATGCAGCCCTTAATGCTGCTAGGAAGTCTTGCCCTCTCCAAAGGTCAGTTTTCTAGAAGTGTGTGGCTCATTACCCAGGAGGAATCCCATCCTTGAAGGAGGGGGTGAGGTGCTGCCATTCTAGACGTGGTTTCCCAGGAAAGTCATGCACAGGGGAGCAGGAGCTATTGGCCCTGTGTGGCTCTGTGGAGACCTCTGTGCAGAGGGGGCTTGGGGTCATTGAAAATCATCTTGAACGTTTTGCAAACTTCAGCAGATGAGAGTCAGGATGGTTTATGCCATGTCAAAATATCTGTGAGAAAGGGAGATCAAAATTTAACAACTCTGTGACTTCCCTGTTTTTTGAGGGATTCGTCCATGCAGGACTGTACAGCTGCTGCAATGTCAGCCCTGCTCCCAGCTGAGGCTGGAGCAAACCTCATCCCCCAGCACAGAGATCAGCCTGGTGGGGAAAAAATATCCGTGGATGGAGAGAGAAAATGAAAGACATGAAATGAAAAGAGAGGCAAAAACTATATTTATGTTGGTCCCAGAGTTTCATCTAATAGATCATAAAATGGAATGTTTAGGGTTGGACAGGACCTTAAAGATCATCCAGCTTCATCTTGTGCCATGGGCAGGAACACC
Source organism: Illadopsis cleaveri (assembly GCA_013399915.1). Classification (NCBI taxonomy): domain Eukaryota; kingdom Metazoa; phylum Chordata; class Aves; order Passeriformes; family Timaliidae; genus Illadopsis; species Illadopsis cleaveri. The sequence continues at coordinate 121 of VXBB01025245.1, read as the reverse complement.
TTCCATTATCCCAGGTTACTCCAAGCCCCATCCGACCTGGCCTTGAACACTTCCAGGGATGGAGAGTCCACAACTCCCCTGGGCAACCTCATCACCCCTATAGTAAAGAATTTCTTCCTAA
>VXBB01025244.1:148158-168782 GCA_013399915.1 Illadopsis cleaveri | reverse complement strand
AAAAAACCAAACCAAAACCAAACGGCCAAAGCCAAGCAGTTGTGGAAAGTTACAGCCACAGATGGCGAAAGAGGCAAGAGGTACAGTCCCGTGGTTCAGCGAGTGCCAAGGAGCCAGGGGACCGCAGCCGCCCCAGCAGCCGCCGCCCCCTGACTGAGGCGGGGCGAGGCGGCCACCCATGGAAATGAAAACCAGACGCAGGCAACAGCAGAACCTGAACTGTTACTTGGACACTGCTCCTAAACTGAATTCCGGTTTAAAAGGTTTTGGTTAAATTTGCAAGTTACACTTCAGCCAGTACTGAACCTTGGCCAGCTTCCTTCCAGTTCTGAGATGCTGGAGAGGCAGATGAGCACGTTTCAAACGAAGCTGGATGTTCATATATAGAATTAAGATTAAGACGCCTTGCTAAAACACATATCACTTCAATGGTATTGCAAAGAAAATGCACCTGAACCATCACTACACAGCTGAATTTTCAGCCTGGACAAACTTAAGAAGCCAGGAATAATGAAAAATTATATCACTATACAAGAAGGGATGAATACTGGAGAAGAGACCTCACAGCAACTTTTCAATATCTGAAGACGGAAGAGAGAAGCTGGAGAGGAATTCTTCATCAGGAAGTGTAGTGACAGGGCAATAAGTAATGGGTACAAACTGAAAGAGGGGAAATTTAGGTTACATAATAGAAATTATTCTTTGAGGGTGGTTAGACACTAGAATAGACACTACTCTAGTGTCTAACCCATGGTTGCCTGGGGAGGTTGTGGTTGTCCCAACCCTGGTACTGATTGGACAGGGCCTTCAGAAAGCTGGTCTAGTGGGAACTGTCCCTGCCCATGGCAGGGTGGGTTGCAGCCAGATGATCTTTAATGTCCATTTCAACCCCTTAAAAATCTGTAATTCTATGATTCTAAGTTCTGTGCCTTGTTTTTGAAACTGCATACGACACTAAAATCTCCATTTAAGAGTTAATGTTGCAAATTTAGAACAAGGAAAAGAACGAAGAATAGATAAAAAATGCTTGCATGAGAAATTATTAAATAAAGATGGGTTGAGAAAGTAGGCACACCAATGTGCCATGGTAAGTGTGTCAGGGCAATTGCAACAGATACATTAAGTTTGGAATGATTGCACACTCAATCTGGTAACAGAAAAGCATGAGGGCATATTCTTGCAGATGAGAAGGTGGCTAAACAAGGAAGTTTCTGGTTTCTATTAGCCAGTTTTTTTTAATAATAAAAAAAGTGCAACCCACTGTGGATTATGGAATTTGCTGACTTGGAAAGGCTTTGGAGTCAAGAATTTGATGAGATATGAGGCTACTGTGAGCAAAAATAATCCCATATTTCCCATTATTGTGTACCTATAAATTTCTCTGAAGTATCTAGCTCTAGTCAGTTGTGACAGGACAGTGAACTCAGATCTGGCCCAGTAATGTGCGTTCCTTTTCCCTAAGCCCGATACTGGTGTAAAAACAACTTTATCAGATGTTACATAATAGGATTTATTTATCAGACCTCAGACTCTCTTCCTGTGAGTACACATGCTTAACTCTGTTAGCATGAATAGTTTCACAGGATCAAGCAGGACCACCCAAGGGAATATAACATAAGCACATGTGTAAGTAACTATTTGTTTAACTTGAGCTTGTACATACTAATAATTTTGCATTAATGTTTTAGTACAGAGGCACAGAATTTCTGCATTCAGTTTTTCTTCAAGAGAGAGTGTACATTCAAATTTAAGGGTTACTTTCACTTATCTGTATAAATGCTGAATGGTGAATTTATGGCAAATTTTCTTCTTCACGTTCTTTGCAACTATAATATTGCAAGGGTTGAACTCATGCTATTCTTTCAAGAAAAAATAGTTGTGGTGCGTATTTAACTTCCACATTAAAATGTATTTTACTTTTTATTCTTTTACTGCTGTGTATTTACAAACTTTTCTTATTCATTCCAGTCAAATTTTTACAAGCAGCCTCACATCCCTGGAGATGCAATATATTTCAGATAAAGGTTGCAATTTGGCATCCACTACCATCTAGTAGAAAATAAACATTCAATTCAGGAAAATAGGTGACTTGCTGCATTAAAAAAAACCCCAAAATAATATATGTGTGTGCACATACACACACCCCACCCCACACACCCCAAAAGCAAAAATCTCATAACAAATGAACAAACCCACAATCAAAGAAGAAAGACCAACTGTGAAACAAGGTTGCCACGCAAAATATTGAATTGACTGTTGTAGAAAGAGACATTTTGATATGGGCATTTTCTCAAACAGCAAGTTGTAAGATTTATCGAGTTATGAACAGTGATCCACAAATATTTAGTGGCAGATATAAACTTCAACTATGTGTCCACTATAAGCAGGACCATTGTCAGCTTACAAAGGAAAATATTTACTAGAGATGATGCTTTGCCTACTCTGGTAAAAAGTAAATATAGGGTAATATTATTTGTTTGAGTACATCAAAGTATGAGCAGTAGACGAAAAACATCTCAAAAAATGAAAAACCAAAGAAGTTTCTAAGTTCATTATAATTTTGCTAAAAACAGGGAGAGAGATGAATTTGACCATGGTAGAGCCTAAACAAGTGGGTACTTTAACTCTTCATACAGTTTTAACACAAAAGTTCAAAATTGCATAGTCTTTTCTTGTCTGGGAAAAAGATTGAGACTATGTGTAGGACTTAACAATTCTTGCAATAAATCACTTTTAAAGTACAATTTTATAGGTATTAATAATTGCAGCAATTTTGCATCCATTTTGGACCTTTTTGAGTACAATGTAAGATAAAATGAAAATGGTGATAGCCTGTCAAATGTTTGAGACACACTTCCCTGTATCTTCAATTCTTGGTCAACTACGTTATGAAGATGGGTTATGTACAGATTTTAGACAAGGAGAGGTAATTTTCATAGGAAGTCCCCATCTCTTCCATATCATAGCCACTTTAGCTAGAATTCATGCAAACATGTTTGCATTCTAGACAAGAAAATCTAATAGGAAAGAATCTTTAATATTGGGGCAAGTCTGCTAAGAAATGTTGGACATTGTTGTTGCAAGAGCAAAAGAAGATAAAAGAGACAGATGGAGAGTGAAACTTGGGAAAACATCTCTTCTCATGCGTTGCCCTTGTCCCATGGCTGTCCTGCCTCTACAGGCTCTGAACAAAGACCACTTCATTTTCTGCATACAGTTCTGTCTTTATCTATTTATCTTTACCTTTTCTGTTGTGAAGATGAGTACAACAAGACCATTATCAATGAAAAGTCCAGGAGGGAACAGGCCTTGCATAACACTGTTAAGTGAAGCACCTTTTAAAGGTGATGGAATCCTTTACATAGTCTTTTTCATTCCTCATCTGTTTAAATTTAGGACTGGAGAAAACTTCAGCAGATTCCTAGTCAAACCACTTACATAGAGACTCAGCCATTCCTTATACCTGTTCATCCAACTTCACCAAAAGCCCTGGTGAGAGATTACACAGGGGTGGGGCTTTTTTGGCAGCCTAGCAATTCTTTACCTGAAGAGTAAGAAAATCTTTCTGAATATTCTCTAAGGTTTTTGCATAGTCAGTTACATTGATTTTCTTTTGTCCTTTGCTGGATTTGGAGAACCAAGTATTCATCAATGTCTTTGAAAACCAACATAGGGGATGTGGAAAGTCATGACTGACTGCTTTCACAAAACAAAGAAACACTGAATAATATTACTCAAGTATCTGGAATAATATCCTCAGCAATAATACTTGGATTAAAAAATATATTTGAAATGTTCAACATTTAGTTTTTTTCCTACTAGACAAACAAGTCCAACTAATTCAGTCTTTTGTCATAGATCATTTTTCTCAGCCCTTTTCAGGTTTCTCAATTCTCTGTGCACTTCTGTCTGTTTGCATGTGGCTTTCTGTGGTCAAGATTCTCTGAGGTCTCATCAAACCAAGCCAAGTTAAAAAAGAACAAAAATCTATATATATACACAAATGTACATAACATCTCTATGTGCCTCCTTTATTCTGGATTCTTTTTCTGCTAGGACCTGACAGATTATTTGCCTTTTTTTTTTTTTCATGTAAAGAAGAGCAGCATGGAATTTTTTTAAAATTAATTTTTAAAATCACTATACTTCTCTTTGTGAAGAAAACTCCTTGTCCATATTTTTATGATATTTTGACTTGTTTAGGTAGAACTACTTCTCTTATTTATCAGAGGCAATTTGAATCCTTTACCTGGTATCTGTAATGCCTCCTCTTATTTCTAAGTCTATTCTCTTTCCCACCATTCTTTTAAAAAATAAACCCTCCATGACACTACCACCAAAAAAGGAATCACCTGGAAAATCTGGATGAGACTTGCTCTTCAAATGTTTTCCTATCTGACAGTAAGCCTTTTTTTCATTACTGGGGAATTATCTGTCAGCATTACCAGTGGCAACTCTGCAACTCTGAAGGGAAATTGTGGCACACTACATTGTTGCTGTTTTACAGTGTCCTTCTTTGAAGGAACACAAACAAAAGCATGGTTTGGAATATGTCATTGTAATAATAATGAAGACAGTTAAGAACCACCACTAAATGTGGCATGCCAAAATACTATATTCAGATTTTCACATTTTTCTGTATCTATTCTCTCTTGCACAACAAGGGAAGAGGGGAAAACTCTAGTTTTGCCTTTTGCCCACGTGCTGCTGCCTGCATTTGGACAATTCTTATGAAATTGATTTCTTCCTCTCTTTCAGGGGGGAACTGCTTCAGGTTCACTGTGTGCTGCTTGCCTGCGCAAGAGCTGCTGGGGAGTTCAATGTCCAAGTTTCCAAGCACACTATTCCCAGCATTGCCTTAGCTTCTTTCCTGCTTCTTGGATTCCCCTGATTTCAGATCCAAGATGGTACTACAGACTGACTAGCTAGGGAGATTGTTACTTGGTTCATTCTTTTTTCTAGAAAAAGCAAGTAAGTCACTAACAATCAATAAGCCCCTAAAAGGAAATATTACATATTCCATCTCCGGATGAACTCATCTTTCTGAAGTGAGTGAGTGCTTCCTCACTTCCCTTTTACCAGTCAGAAGTCTGGAAGCCAAACAGAGGAAAGCAAAAAGTCTGCCCTAGTTAAAACTGCTGAAACGAACCAAAAACCAAACCCACAAAATCAAATAAACTTGTTTCTTCCAAGCCAGATTCAATTACAGTATGCCTTCTGAGCCATTCATCCTCATCTAGCAACCACCCCTTGTCCCCAGATTCTAAAATTGGTTTAGGGATTAGAGTTCCCAGAGAGAAGCAAACCGAGGAAGTCCCTCACGGCCTGCGGCTGGAGGGCAGCTCCGGGAAGGGCACTCCCGAGGAAGGGATCGGGGAGGGAGGGCGCCGTCCCTTGGGTGCCAGACCCTACCAGCTTCACCCGCTTCCCACCGGGAGCAGGGCTGCTTTGGGGACCCGAGTCTTCAAAGCGAGGCAGAAACAGGGCTTTCCTCACCTGTCAGCATCCAGTAGGAGGCAGCCATGCCTGGGCTTCTGCGAGCCGGGGGCCGGGAGCCCGGGCGGAGGGCAGGGGTGGCGGGAGCGGTCCTACCGCCGGCGCGCCCGGCGGAGCTGGGCTGCCGGTGGAGCTCAGCGCTCTGCACCGCCCGTCCGCCTCGCAGCCGAGTTAGGCATTTCCTGTTTGTTATCCAGTCTTTACGTTGCTTCTTCGCATTAAGAAGAATTTAGCTTCCTCCCACTGCACACAGTTTCCCCCCCACCCACTCCTCTAAAGGTTTGGAAAAGGAGCTTTGGAAACCTCCCCGTTGAAGTAGCCCGGCGTTAGGATGTACAAATAAAGCCAAATCTCCCCCACTAAATACTCCGGCTGCAGCTCTCGGAGAGCACAGCAGACCTTAAAGGGACATTTCCCCGTTCATAATTAGTAAGTGTCTCCCGCCGGCCAGCCCCTGTCCCAGTAGGGCAGGAGTGAGCTGGGTGTGCTACACAGCCACCTCTCTCGCCTTATCAACGGGAGAAACACGTCGTTGAGGTAGGGGGTGTGTTTGACTACTCAAGTTTAATTTCTCTGACATCACCCCTAAAAAACGCGCTCTTACGGCCGGTCATTTGCCCGCAAGAGGAAGCCAGCCACCCCCTCCCCATTCTCGTCGGCTCTGGAGACGCAGTAACTCTTCAGACAGTGGGCGATTTTCTCGAGGCTTTGCTGCGCAGAGGAAATGACAGACGACTGCCTTTGCCCTCGTCTATCGAACGTTTGCATGGCATGCCTTCCCACTCTCCCTGCCCCCTAAACGATTTCACTAGTAAATAACTGAATAAATAGCAAAGGTAATAATCAGCCAGATTCTGGCCTGTGAGCAGAGATTTTCAGGGTTTGTTGCACACACAGGAAAGGAGCAGTTTTGCAGGACTTTTTGAGTTTACCAGACTGATGCTCAAGTGTAGTGGCACCCCTTCAGCAGTGCATGAGTTCCCACACTGGACCTGGTGAAAAATCATTTTATTGTTTATAAAACAAGGGAACCTATAGTCTCTCAAGTAAGAAAAAGGAAAACCAAAATACAAGGATTTGGAAATTTTGGTGCTTCTAGAAAAATCCTCTATCATTTCCTTGAGTTGGAGCAAAGGATTTGGTGAGTAAGTGAAGTCAGTGGAATTTTGGCAAGTTTCTTAGAGACTAATAAACTGCAGCTTTTAATAAGCACTGTAATAGCTTATTGCATCTTCCAACTTCTGTCTCAGTTTCAAGAGAACACTTAGGGTGCACCTTGTAGATCTGTGGAAATTTTAGAAAACTGCACAATTAAAGCTGGTTTTAAGAGCAGAGATCCTTAGTGGGACTACTCAAAGTTGGTGAAATTAAGCACATGTGCAACTTCTGCTGAATGAGAATTTTAGCTTGGATAGTGCCAGTTTAAAAGACAAGACACATTTTTTCCAGTCAAAGGTTTTAGACATAAAATTAAAGGAAATGGAAATGGCATCCAGACTAAAAGAAGACTGAGTTTATGGAAAAACTGTAATTTCATTTTTGCCAGTCAGTTGTGTTACTACTACTGTTATTCCAAAACAAGGTTCGTAACCCAGAGTGCGAGAGCCAACAGCACGCAAAATTGATGTTGTAGTTTATTACAGAGTTGCAAGTCTGGGTGCTGGGTGGTAATCCACCAAAGTCAGCACTCTCTGAGTTATAAATCTGGGGTTTTTTCTACACCCTTTTCAGTAATATATTCTACCTACTTAATACAGATGGANTTTTTTTTTTTTTTTAATAAATGTATTATATCAGAGGAAGAAGCAGAGGAACTAAGGACTTTCTCTTGGACTAAAATAAATTCAAGCCTATGTGAAATTTATGAAGCATTTGGTACATATGCATGGACTGTACATCATGTTGGAAAATAGCACTTCTTGAGAATAAAAAAACCCATTTTTGATGAAGAGGTATTCCTAATTTTTACCAAATTATTCTTAATGTTATAATTCATTAGTTTGTTTTTGTGGTGGCGTCCTACATGTCTTGCATCAGGCAATATCAAAAGGAAAATATCAGATATGAATTGCTGGACTGAGCTAGCATTTCTTATTTATTTGTACACATTCACAAAAGTAAAATACCCTACAGACTTACAGACAACTATCTATTATGGAATGTCAAACTAGAAAAAACCGTAAACCCTCTTTTTCACAGTTCTTGAACTACTGCTTTATGTGGAGTAGTTCAAGTGATGTTAATAATATGCAGCTAAATTATCTTCTTGGAGTTTAAAGTTTCATACATTAGTAGTAAGGAGGAAATCTATTTTAAGCAGGAATCTCTAGATGAAGCTCACTCAGGCCCAGAAGTAGTTAAGATCCTAGATTATTTTAATGTGAGGAAAACAAGTATTATTATTTTCAGTGGATTGTAATAGTATACAAAATCATTACCCATGGTGATGGATAAAAGAAAAAGGTCAAATCAGTTTAAAGAATATAGTTGGCTTGCATAATTTATGTCTTTCTAAGATGCCACAGAATGCTGAGGCAGGATTTTTTTCCTAGTACTATAAATTAAAAATAATTTGTAATTTTGAACTGTGCCTCCTAACTCAGTTTCAGCAACTTGTTTTAGAATATATGATGTAGAATAAGTAGACCAGTAGTTGCATGAAATCTGATGGAAGTATTTGTCATTAAAAATTTGTTTAAAGACTTTGAAAAACTAGACTTTGAAAAGGCAACAAAAATTAAAAATATCAGAAAGACAAAATTCTTCTCCCTTCTAGGGGGTATTCCTGCAAAAAAACCCCAACCAGTGGAAGGGTATTTTGTCCCAAAGGTCAGGACTGAAGAAAGAGGAAACAAAGTTTTTCAAATAGTTTCAAAGGCAGACAGTCTTCTACAGAGTGTGACTATACACTATATTACATAGAACTCATTTTTTGTGGAATTTTTTCTTCCACTCTTAAAGAGGGTACGAACAATTTTATTTTATATTGCTTGTTAGGTGAGAAGGATCTTTAATCTGTAACACAAGAGAGGAACACATAATGCAAGACTGACTTCAAATAGCCAGAAGCATGTCTAACTTTCTTCCATTAAAGGAATAGTATGACAGCATCAGTATTGTAAGAGAGATGTTACATATTTCTGTGGTGTTCACTGTTGTTGTTACACTGCACTATGCGCTGCATGGAAAATACTACAGAATGTGTTCATATAGCTTCTAAGTGAATATTTATAATTGACAGCACTTGCTATAATCTTGGATAGTTTACATTGCACTGTAGATTAGTGGTTATTTACATTTTTGTTTTTTTCTTTCACTTGCTTATTCACAGTCCCCCACACATCTTTCACCTTGATGACTTTGTTGTTCATTTTCATAGTCTCCATTTTTTCCTATCTGATTCTAGGACCATAGTAGAATACACTGGGCATAACTTGTGGGTCTGTAGTCTGATACTTATTATGTCTGAAATACTCAAGGGCCTCTTCTTCAAGTACCAGAACTAAGACCTTGGTATGGTTCCAGAAGTACTCTATGCATAAATCTTTTCATGTTTTACAGCTCAGCTTTTAACTGATACTTGATATTCTTGGAGAATGCCCATGTTTCTGCTCCATCTGTAACCAGTGGTACAAATGTGCCAAAAATCCTTTTTGCTATACAATAGGATCTTTGCAGATTGTGTTAGTTTAATTAATGCTGGTAGGAAATGTTATGGAAAATGCCCTTTGTGTTTAGTGTAAAATCTATTCTCTACAATATCTTTTTTTTTTTCTTGTTCTTTTTTTGGATTGTATGTCAAATATCACAGTGTAATTGTGAACCAAATACAGCCTGTGTTCTTACTGACATTTCTGATTTTCCTTCTTAACAGATTTCAAGCGTCTCACATCCTCACCCGTGCTGCTTTTGTTTATGCATTTTCTGTAGGTGCAAGTTTTTAAGATTCATTCTAAACTTGGAGAGATCAAAATTAGGCATACCACAAAAATACAGGATGACCAGAAAGAGATGAGTTTGTATAGCATCATTTACTGCTATACATCTTCCACCAATCTCTTTAATTTTTGATTGTTGCTTTATAATCATGTAGAAGGATTTTAATATTAAAACAGGTTTTAAGATCATTGCAGATTGTTTGCCTATGCTTTTTATAATCCCTGATGCTATTTCTATTTCCTTTGAGTCAGTTTCTTACAAATTTAGTCCCGATTAACCATTTTTTCCGGCAAAATGGAGATTTTCTTCTTGCTTATTTACTTACCTATGTATTTGTTTGTAAGTTATCTTTGAGCTCTGTACTACATTACCAAACTTTAACATGAATATATAGTTCTTCAAACTCTACAATACAGAACACAGTCTATTCAACATGCATGAGGTACTGATTTCTCTGGCCTATCAACTTTGTGTATTGGAGCACTGTTTCTGCAGCACTGAGGTCACTGTAGCTATGGCATTGAGTCTGAGAGGAATGGGACTGGTAACTCCAGGTGTGGGGGGATGAAAAACAGAAATTAATATTGTGTTATATAAAATCAAGGACCTAGGGATTGCAATTTGTTTATAGGATGTTTGACTAATGGTATGTATAATAACTCAGACAGTGTTGGTCCATCAGTGCATTAACTCTACTGCAACATACAAAGATTTTCAGTGAGGCCAGAATTTATGTGTAGATGATTAATTATTCTCATTAATACCTTGGGCTTTCTGCAGTGCACACACATTTCTTTTTCTTTTTATTACTGCTTCTTAACAATTAAGTGTTCGGTTTGTTTGGGTGGGGTTTTGTTTTTTGGTTTGTTTGGTTGGTTGGTTTGGTTTGCTTTGGTTTGGTTGGGGTTTTAATTTTTTTTTTATTTTTATTTTTGTATTTTTTATTTTTAACACACTGCTTGTAATACGTTGTATAACCGGTATTATTAATTGTTCAGATAGAATTCATTTATAAAGCTGTATAAAAGAATAACTTACTGGGAGCACGCTGTGAAGGGAGGCTAATTGATGACACTAATTTCTCAAAATAATTACATAGTCTGCAAAATTTTACATTGTATTGCATTGCACTGTATTCATTACCTTCACAGCTGGTCTGCATAATATAATTACTTATTACTGTTTGGTTACAGAAGAAAGGTAACTTTGATTGTAATAACTCTGTGAAAACGAATTATATTAATTTTTTTTCTTTCCTCATAGATAGAAACATTATCCCTCTCCTTTTTCCTTGATGCACAGATTCTTCTTCAATGTCTACTGTATTGCTGTTAATGCAAAAGCAATATTTAAATATGGATCATTGCCCAAGATTTCCTTTAGTGTTCTTAATCAGGAAGAAAAAAATCTTACTTTTTTTGAAGCAACACAAACATGGTCATGATGACAGCCTATGTTTTATGGCCTACATTAAAAAAGCAAAACAGAACAACAAAAATCAATGAACCACCCCCAAAACCAACAAACAAAACAAATATGCAAAAAACTCATAAGAAAACCCAGCACAGCAAACACACAAACCCCACACTAAACACAAACGATTCACCCCAGCAAGGCAGCACACACAAGAAAGAAAAAGATCCCTGTAGTGCTGGAACTTCAGTTTTTTGCAAGGATTACCTATTTTTTAACTGCGTGATTTTAAGACAAATTAGAAGTTTGCAACAATCTTTCTACAATGAGGAACACATTGCTACTTTTTTAGTGAAGTTGTAAACCAGACTGGTGCTGGGATTTGAACTCCGGTAGATCTCAGTAACTCTGTTTCCGGGGTGCTGCAATCATTCTTTCTTCAGAGACCTGTGATTCAGATCCCCCTGCTCCATCTACCTGTCTATAGAAGTAATTTGTTTTGTGGTCTGGAGGTCTGGATCTTTCTGAATGTGGGTCATATTGAAATACTGGACAGGAGAAGGTAATAGCTGTAATTTTGTTAGAATATTTAAAAAGCACTCAGCTTCAAAGTCAGAATTATAAATTGATGTTCATTTTCACATTGAAAGACTTCTTTAAAAGCATCTCCAGTTTCCTGGAGTCATATCAAAACCAGCAGACTTCTGCCTAGCTAGCTGTAGTGTTCTGTTGAAACTAGTAGTGTGTACTGGAAAACTGAGGTTACTTCAGGCCAGAAGCAATCTGGAGAGCTGTAACTCTGGAAACTGCTGCAATGAACCTTTTCCCCTATACAAGCTGAGTTGTGTACCTATTGATGTCATGAGATGTGCTCTCCTCAAGTGACCAATATATTAATGCAGGTGTCACATGACTGGATACACAGCTATAAGCCCTGTCAGATGAGTACTATGTAGATATATAAAGACATTGTGCATATCAACCCTTTTAGATATGATAGACATGAGTATGATTGTATATGAAAAAGGTGCTGCCAGGAACTCATGAAAAGGGGTGACAAATGACAAGGCTCCCAAGGCAATCCATGCCAGGACCATTCTGCCTACACCATCACCATAGACCTTTGGGTAACCAGCAGAGTCTTTAAAGTGGCTGAATTGCCACTGGATACACCCAGTCATTTTAGGTTAATTCACTTATATGGGAATGCCCTGAGAATCATATGGAATGCATGTTGTTCTAGAAGAGGGACCAGACACCAGGACTTGCCGCCAGAATGACAACTTAGTTTTCTTGTCAACGGACCCAAAAGACCATTTCCCTTGCAGTGTAAATGACTGTGAGTAAATTTGTGCTGAGCGTACTCTGAGTGCATCTACAGCATCAGGCTCTTTAGTGAAATTGAAAAGAAGGGTGTCTGATCTGCAGGTTTGATCCAGACACCAAACTGCTTCGGAAGCACAGTTCTAGTCATGCAAAAAACGAAATGCTAAATGTCCAGAGGACTTCATGGGTAGACCAGAGTAATTAACTCTAAGTTTGGAGAAGCGGTGAAAACAGAATTTTTAAATAAAATTTTGACTTTAAATATATAGTTTAAGTTAGGAATTGCTTTATGGTATTGGTGGATCTATGGGGCAATCATAGCTTTAGGTTTATTTTTTAATTTAAAATGAGAGATTTCTTACAGTATTTTGATCAAATGGAGGCAATACTTGCTGATAAAACCTCAAGAAGCTGTATTCCATTTCTGCTAAGTGATCCTTGAGTGTAACGAATATAACTTTAGCCATTCTTTAAAATTGTTTAAATTGTGTAGTCATAATGAAAGAGGAAGTTCTGCTGTGATATAAGAAGTTTATGATTAGTAGCTTTTTGTTAGTTTGAAAATTCATTCCCTGTGAAAAACAAAACAGTTGCTCATGCTGCATTATTCTCCTTTTCAGCTGCTCAGCTACTGTGATATTATAGATCTGTCATTGCAATGCCATTTGGCATTTCTAAATATGCCAAAATATTTGTATATCTAAAGATTTTCTATATGTTGTAAAAGTATAATCTAAAAAAATAAAGATGCACATATTTCCTGCAGCTCATAGGAAATTCTGGTTTTAGAGACCAGAATGAACTCAGAATTCAAGAGGCAAGTTGTTTGTTACTGAGAAAGTTTATGAATTCACTGTATAAACCAGGAATCCCAAAGATGGATGTGCAGTGTTTTACTGTGGGTTCTGTTGTGGAGTAGCATTTATTCAGATGATACAACAATAATAGTGACAGATTCAGCGTGACCTGGGGGTGGATTTGTACAGAGATAGAAGTAAAAGAAAAGCAAAAAAAAATCATAAATATCTTATTTCATACCATCTAAAGAAACAATTTTTCTTCAAGATGTTTGTCAGCGTAATAAGCACAAGTGATTTAATATATTTTTGCAGTCTATATAACTTATATGTTTTCTCTATAAAGAAATTATGTTACCTTCATCAGAGTTTTTTTTATGACAGTATATCAGTATCCAAGTATACAGGGACCACACTGGGTTTATTAAAATAACAAACACATAAGCCAGAGGCAGAGTTAATTTTATTGATAGTGTGCTTATTAATGAAGCAGTGGATGTGTTACACCTGGATTAAATTTTGTTTACTATCTATGGAAATCTTACTTCTGCAATAGGGCTGGGCTCAGAGCCAAGACGTTGGTTCAGGTCAGCATGTTTTGCAGAGGCTTTAAAATTAGGTCAGCAATCCAAATAACTCCCTGAGTTGTGGAGCAATTCAGGACAACATTTCCCCCAAACTCTGCAGCCAAACTACCCTAGTTGACTTTGTCCAGAACTCATAGGTTGCAGCTTCTCGATTAACACAGTCTGGCACCATTATCAAATACCTGTGCACCTAACATACATTTATCTGCCTGACATCTTGAACCTCTTTAGAAGCTTTCCAGGCTCTAATGGAAGGTCTTGTGTCACCAGAACTGAGTTTTGACTGCTCAAAGAACTGGATTTGTTTGCTTTCAAGAGTGGTTTTGAGTGTTCTTATTAAAATAAAATGAATGGTCATATCACTGACCATGTTTGTTCTCAGACCTATTTAATCTGATTTTAGAGTCTTTTCTGAAAAATCTTTTTTTATGGCCTTTTCTAAGAGTGTTTTAGTCAGCCAAAGAAGAATACATATCTCAGATGTCAAAAATTTATTTTTTCTAGTAATCTCTTTCCTCAGTAGTCAGCTAAGTCATTATCATTGCTTTAAAGCTGCTTGAAAAAAATTGAAAATTTTTCCAAAAAAAAAATTTTTGGAAGGTCTTTTCTGAGACTTTGAAGCATTGTTCAGATGACTTCTTTTTTCAGGAATGGTCTGAAGTTGGTATCTCACTAGCTGGTCCATCTGACATTTGTAGTCCATTCTGTAAGCTGATTTAGGGACAGTAATCACAAACCTCCAGGAACACTATTTTGTAGATCAAGAACACCTTATCAAATGTGTTTCCTAAGCCTCTGGATTAATGGTCTGGCAAGGAGCTAAAGATTTCAATCCCAGTTTCCAGGTTTATAATTACTTGTATGATATGAATGCTGGTGGACGTGGTTGCATGCAGGTTGCTAGATACACTGTGCCAATTAGAGAAACGAGGCCTGCAGTGGTGATGATACAAGCTGGTCTCCCTGAAGTATTTCTCTTGCTTTGGAGAGAATAAGAACTGAGTGGTGAACTGGAGCAGGAAGAAATTATACTTCACATCCATCTGAGAAGATTCCACTGCCAACATTTACCCTACAAGAGAGTTCCTGGCAAGGGGTAGACAAGAAATGTACATCAAATCCTTCAGGCACTGCCAGGCTGAGAATGAAACATGCTTCCGTATCATTGGGAACTGCCCAATCATACAGGAAGCAGGAATTAAAAGGCAAGATTACATCTGTGAAATGTTATCAAAGGAAGCTAAAAAGAAAGATTGGATGACGTTTCAGGAATCACATATAAGAGATGACAACAAAGAGTTATAGGAACTGGACACAGTTTTTTTGAAGGAGAACCAAGCATTTGTGGTGGCTATGACAGTGTGGCATGAGTGTCCTGACACATCTTTAAAAGAGACAATGACGGAAAAAGTGAAGAAATACCAACATCTTCACAAACTCATTCAGGAACTTACAAATGTAGGCATTGTATTTATTATGGGCTTTTGCCTTGGAATACGGGGAAAGAGGCACCATAGAGATTATGAACTTTTGAGGGCCTTGAGTCTCGCCAGATCGAGGCAAGGAAAGACAGCCTGGGCCTCCAGAAAGTTCCTTGCTTCTGTAGATGTTGTACATATCTTTACAAGTAAAGAATGTACCACCTTAATTCAAAATAAATTTTCAGTGGATGCTGTGAGCACAGGGCAGCCACGATCCAGCTAACACCAGGCCTGGATAGCATGTGGGGACACTGATGGACTCATATCATGACGTGTCACGTACCACCAGTCTGAGATAAAATTCTACTGATTTTAGCCAGGGTGGATGGGCTAAACTGTACTTAACTTGGAAAAGGAACGTGTGTAAATTATACGTGTTTGATAAATAGCCATTCCTATAACTCATTTAGAAGCATTTGGAATTATTCTATAGCTAGTTTTATACTTCCATTTATACTAGTTTTATTTATGTGTTTGGGTCATGTAGCCAGCTGGGATATACAGCAGCATGAAGACCTTTCTAACTAGAAAGATAAAGGAAGGGGTTCAGAGATAGGGAAGTTCAGACCACACTCGTAAGTGTCTTATAGTCATAATATCTAATTTAAGATAAGACAGCCATCTCGGCTGCAGCTATGGCAACAAGATTTCCAGTAGTGATTACAATGCTGAATCAGTGTTGTGTATTTCGCATGGGAAATAGCAAGGCTGGGGAGAAGTGAGCTTTGAAAAGTCACAGGATTTCTGCTTTTCAAAACAGTCACTCAAGCTAAGAGACAAAGAAACTGTGAAATCAAATTTTTTACTCTTTTTTGCAATATGTACAATGCAAAAGGAATTTATGCAGGAAATAATGTAGCAGTGTAGGTACATAGTAAGATTTTCTAAGAAGTGTGAGCATTAAAGTTAGTGAAAACCAATTTTCTATTTGAAATTTTGCACATAGTATCATTATGTGATATTTTTAAACAAATCTATGAATGTAGGTCAAGAATACTCAGAACTTGATCGTTTTTTAGTTATTATCTTTTCTGAAATTTGTCTGCATAGAGAGCTTGATTGACAAATTTGCAAGGGATTGTTTTGTGAATCAGATTGATAGTAAATTCACATATTTTGTAGAAATAAAATTAGAGTAATTAGTATACTGATGTAAGACATAATGATACAATGCATTGTGATGAAAATCTTTTAGAACTGGCTTCTTATAATTTTATTTACCTCTTCTTGAAAAATTATATTAGAATAATTGTTTTACATTGTTTTAGCATTGTTTGGACTATTTTGGAGGAGAAAAGAAACCTCAGGTAATTGCTCAGTTTTGTATTTTCTTTAATCAATTAAAAAAAAAAAAAGATTTTAAAATACCCCAAGCCATTAAATCAATAGTTTGATTTAATACTTTGCATATCATGTGTGCATGATTTGCAAAGTATTAAATGGTTCTGAGATTTTACATTGCAAAAAGGTAAGTTACAAGACATATTTTACTGACTTTCTCCAAATCTTTAGGTCTGCAAAATATGCAAAGGGCCTGTCACAGTGAAGGAATTTCCAGTGCTATGGCCATAAATTTGTTTTAGAATGAACAGACATTAAGGGCAATGGAATTATTTTCATTGTTATGTTTGTTTAGTCTAACCTACTGCAGTATACAAAGTTCTCATTAAACTATTCCCTTTAGAGGTCAGATAAAAGTATACATTTATATAATATTTAAAAAAAAAACAACATTCCACCAGTTTAAGAAACAGATTTTAATTCTGTTATCTTCGATCTATCCAAGCTATTAATTATTGTTTTTTTAACAGAGTTTAGAATCTTCAGATGGGTTTTCAAGTCAGTAAGGTTGAGGGAGAAGTTAGAAAAACAAAGAAAAGGAATGGCATTAGAACTGATACCCTTTTATGGAAAATAAAAAGTTTTCCTTTACTTTGAGCATTGCCAATAACTTTTTTGTAAGCAGGCAGTGGTTAAGCTTAACTTAGGTGTTTTTTTAAACTTTTTAATGGATTTCATTAGACAATCATCAGTCAGTTTATGAGAGAGAAAATGTGTTTAAAAGTATAACAAAGCATAGTATGTCATTAATGAAATACAGCTTCTTACATGAAAAGATTGCAACCAGCTCTTAAACTAGATCAGCATGTTTCACACTGTTAAAAAGAGAGTTCAGCCATGGCTGTACTTTGACTGAGTTTAGGAGATGTGATGCAAAACCAGATTTTATATATATATATACATATATGTATATACATATATGTATATGTATTTACAGATATAATGCCTATATTTGGGTCTACAAGAGAAAATTGATTTGGTTTGAGTAGGTCTTGGGAATTCCAAGGGGGAAAGTGAGAGAGGCTTAGAAGACAAGTTTTGCAATATATTCCAAAGATGAGTAGTATTGTGAAGAAAAGGAGAAAGGAGTGTAACCTTGCATAGCAGTAAGTAAAAGGTTAAGCTGTAAATATTAACAACATGAATCTGTCTATTATGAACTCAAGCTAGTTTCCTGTTAACAAACTGTTTTCTCTTCACTCTCCAATATATTAAAAAAAAACCCAAAAGAAACAAAACAACACCTACTATATCTGTAAACATTAACTTAAGCTCTGTTAATGTTTGTCAGAATTCCACATGTAAATGAGTTCTATTAAAGCAGCTGAGGTCATAGGGTAGCAGACATACATAGGACAGTGTGACAATGTATAATTTTTACTTTTTTTCCTGTCATGACCTCACAAAATGAGTTCCTAAAAATTGGAATATTAATCTTTACATAGGCATAGCAACCAACAAAAAGGATTTTTTTCAGTACCAGTGAACTAGAATTCTATTTATTTTTTGGTTTATTGCTTTATTTGAATGACAAAATTTTCTTGAGAATGGTAGTTAAAATTTCAAGCAGAAAGCTGACCGTTTCTCCTGAAGAAGGGAAAGCCAGCTCTAAAGTATACACTTTACATTGAAAGATTCTTGTAATTCACAATGAACTCAGTACTGGTTGTCTTTACTTCCAGCCGTATTAAGTTCTGGTTGTAAAATTTATTGAAATATTTGGTGATATCTTTACCTGAGCTCGTCAGTTTAGACTTTTCTAAAAAGCAGTGAAGAGAATCAGGCTTTTCCAGTATCTTAAAGATATCGTTTCAGAAGAGGTCTGAAAAAGTTTAGATAACTCATGACTGCAATAGTCTTTTCTTCTGTTGTCTCTAAGCCATTCTGGTGGACAGCTGAGAGGCAGAAGTAACACTGTGGATGTATAAATGTAAGAGTTGAATCCATACTGGAAATGAAATCCTTAATTTAGAAAATTCCATGACTTTTCTTTGGATAGTTTCGTTTGGAAGAGAATGTCAGAACATGTTCTGATGGGAATGTACACATTATATAGAAGATAGTCTGGATTGCAAAGACTGTTTTTCCAATTTTCCATCCATATGATTGATGTAACCACTAATTATGGATCCATTTGTAGGGAGGACATCTTTATATTAAGATAAATGTGTGTCTATAGTAGTCACCAATTTCTTTGGCATCTGTTGACAAAGGAATATTTGTCAGCATAATTAGGAGGGGAGAAAACCCACCACTTTCTCTAAGGCAGACTACAAACCCCACTCTTTCCACATATCTTTGTGGTGACTGATAGTATCAGAGTTCATTGTTTGGATTACATGGGCATTGGTAAAACATTGTTTTAAAGTGAGATCTCCTGTCACAGAAAGAGAAGAAGAAAAAGAATGAATAATGAAGAGGAATAAAGGGTGTCATGATATGGAAAAGGCACTGGAAATCCACTAAATAGATTTTCCTTTCAACTTCTCTCACATGTTTATTTGTCTGTGGTGGTAGACTGGAACACATGACAAATGGAGAATTCACAGTCACAGTGTCTAGTCTTTTGTAATATTCCTTAAAGGAAATATTTTTCCATTTTCTTCTTTTGTCCTTGTAAGGGCCATGCTGAAATGCAAGAGAATAATTTTGAGTAACTGTAGTGACCCTGTTCGGTCAAGGAAATGGTGTTTTCAAAAGATAGCAAACATATTCCCTATTCAGCTTCTAATTTACTGATTTTAATCACCCTTCTGGAGTTGAAGATTGTGCAATTATGCTGTCAGTTTATCAGTTCTATCACATATGTGCCATTTTCCCAAGTAATCTTTGAACCTAGCAGTCAGTTTCAGATGATTCCATTTGAGGGAGAAGCAGAGGACTGAATACAGTCTCAGATCTGGGGAAGTATGGTCAAATCGTGTTAAATTAGATACTCATCTTTTCTACCAGTTCCCATGTGGGATGATGTTAGAGTCTCAATCAAGTAGCATACATAATACCAGACAGATAATTATCATGCTTAGAAGTTCAGCATAGCAACAACATTGTTGACGTGGCATGAGGGAAGGTTTTTGATAAGACATGTAGGTGAAGGGAAGAAAGAAGTCACAGTAGGTGAAGAGCTTTCTTTGCAAGGCAANAATGAAAAAAAGATATTACAACTTTCTAGCCACTGTTGCGGAAAACAAGGATAAATTTTACCATTTTCAAAAGATATACACCTCCTGTTTAGACATACCATATTGAAAAAATCTGATACTTTGAATACTTGATTATATCAAAAAAGCTTTTTAAGATACTATTTTAAAATTACATTCATTAATTGATGATAATACATGATTTTGTCTCTGCTCATTTCTTTTCACCTGGAGATAGGGAGTGAAATGCTGTGACTCAAGTAATACAGAAGAGTATCTATGATTATGGTATGATTTTTTAAAGTAGTTGAAAAATTTGAATTCAAAGTAGTTTAACTATTGAAATAAAACACTTGTAATTTTGGCTAAAAGACTAATATGTATTTTTAATGACTCAAATACATAGTTACATATACTGAGGGGGTTATATTGTATTTCTAAAGAATATTTAGTAATGTGTACTAACTTATAAGCTAATGAAGTAGTTTTCTAAAATTAATTTTTAGATGCAGCTTAGCAGCTTTTTTTTTCCCCGGCAACTTGCCTAAAACCACACAGTTTTTCTCCAATTTCTTTCCTTAGCACGATGTTGTGGGTTATATTGTGATACAGGACGTCCAGAAATGCAGAAAAGCCAACACAATAGCAAGAAGGCAAGATGTTATTTATATTTTTTATCACCAGTTTTATTGGATCATTTGTGCTTTATTTCCTGTTACAGAGGTCAGCATAAAAGCAGATGCTATAATAATTAATCGATTGTATTTTGCCACCTATGAAAGGCCATGGGAATTTTCATACCAGCTTAACTTCTAGCTAGAACAGAAATATTTGAAGGAAAACTATATACTGTATTTTGCTGTAGGAATTAAAAATATTGGGAGATGTATATTCTCAAAAGAAGAGTGTTTACTAAGAGGTGGAAAGGCTTTAAATGCTTTATAACAAAGCACATTCCTTGTAAACATAGTTTTCAGGAAATTTCGTATGCAAGCTCTCCACGCCTTTTCCTGACAATGCATTGTATGATATCTCTGAAACCACAGTTCTGTATCCCAGGTCTAACACTTACATGGATTATAGTTATCTCAGACAAATGGAGGG
>VXBB01025244.1:128864-142784 GCA_013399915.1 Illadopsis cleaveri | reverse complement strand
GAGGGCAAAATTATAGGTGATGGGATACATCTTAAATCTTTAAGTGGCATCAAAGATTATGAAATGCTCTTTTTGATATCTTTTTGAAAATTAAATTTATGTGGTTAGGCATTAGCACAAAATTAATTTTTTTGTCTATAAATTCTGTCTTGGAGCTTATGAAAGATGACAGAGCAAAGCTGTAGCCAAGTACTCTAATAAATCTGTTTTTAGGGTGTCACACTTTTGTAGATGGCTTAGATTAATTTCCTGTTTCATGGTTTGAGTATATAAAACTTTTCCTTGCTCCAAGACAATGTCTGTGATTTGTTACCACAATGCACCACTTCTGCTCCAGGCACTTTGTCCTACATCTTCATTAGGCCATGCATGTGGAAATAGCCTTCCACTCATTTGATTCTGGCTGTTCTCTGTCCCACTAACAGCTGGATGTAAGGCCCCAAAAGCCTTGCTTGAAAGAGCCCATGGTGTTTCACATACTCTGAGAAGTAGAGAAATGGAGAAATACCAACAAGATATCCTGAAGAGGCCAAAACAACAACAACAAAATAATGGCAACTTTAGAAAATCTGAGAACTTTGGCAAAAGGTTTAGAGCAATATTCAATCAACATAAAACACTTCTGAAGACAATAACTTACTCAGTTTAGCAAACTCTAAGACTAGAGCTCTGACTTTAAATTATGTAAAATCCTGATAAGAGGGAATTAGAAGAAAGAGAAAAAGAAAGAAGAGATACAGAAAAGAAAAAACATAACTACCACTCTTGGTTCCAGCAGTGTTCAGCTGATGGAAGTTCCAAGAGGAAGTAGGGTCAAGACACATGCTTGCCTTGTATTTCAGGTTAAATACCCTTTGGCTTTCCTTGGTCCTTTCCCAAGATGGGATTTCTGGTCTGGTGGCCACTTGGGAGCTGGATGAGGGGCTTCAGAGGTGAGATATGGATCATTGTCTTCAGTGTGCCAGTGGCTGGCAGGACTGGAATACACTCCTGGGTGGGGTGGGGTGTATGGAGCAGTACACCACCTCAGCAGAGCAAGCCCTAGCCTGCCCCTGCCTTCACACCTGAAATACTTCAAGCCAGCAATCATTCCAGTCTCTCACACTGGAACAGTTGGATTCAATGATGCTGGCAAAAACGATTGCTGCTTATTTGCATCTGAAGTCTGACACTACAAAATTGTAAGCTGCATTTCCCAAGGGTTTTTCTTATCCCAGCTGGGGACTGTAGATGCATTTCAATGTGGGAGAAATATCTGGATGGAAAGTTATTTTTAGGAACACATGACATGACATTTTATGGTCTGAGTGAAATTGTGTCTTTTGGAGTTATTAGATATCTGGTTCATTTCAGGCCTATTGTTGTGAGAAAAATTGAGTGTAACTATTAACAGTCAGAAGCCAAAAGAGAGCCCATTTACCATAACAGGCAGCTACATCTGTGAGAGTGGAGTGCACCAGTGCTTGTGTGAGGGAGATTGCTGGATGATCTCTGAGACCTTCAGTATCCCTCCAGTATGTGAGGAGTCAGGAGGGAGGCAGGGAGAAAGACGGGGAGAAGAGAGGAGAGACAGAATTTTGGGGAGATGCCATGATCGTGGTGCCATCCTGCCCACCACAAATCACTCCTCTGGGGTTTTTATGCTTTTCCCCCCTCCCCAACATTTCTTTTTAGCATGGTAGGGAAGCAAAGCAGAGAAATGGGTTACCATGAAGGTTTGTAAAAATGCAAATTAATGGGGAATTAAATTTTTTTAGAAGTCTAAATGAAGTGTGATGTATAGCTACCTTATGGCCCTGTTTGTTAAATTCTAGGTGCAAACTGCTGACATTGTGAACTGTATGAAACAGGGCATGTTCCAGTGAGGAGACAGTCACTGAGGGCAGTGGAGTCCCCATTCTGTGAAGGCACACGTGCAAGTCTGCTGGGGAAAACAGCAATACTTTCTTTATGGGCCCAGGAAAACTTCAGAGCCCAGACGTCCTGTAAACCAGAAAAACACCAACCAAACAAATGAGACCAAGCAATCAAAAAAAGCCCAGGATGATGACTGTGCAGCAGGAGTGCTTCTATCTGCCAGGAGGACAATATTTTTTAACCTGAGCAGGAACACTGTGCTAATAAAAGTAAGGACAGGTGATGTGGGCTGGATTGCAAGACTTAGTACTGAATGCTGGTCACCTGTTTGCAGCAGTGTGTTTTTGGTTTTATCAGTTTTATGTATGTACTTGTTTCTTGTTTTATATTGTTTTCTATAAGTTGTAATGGTTTGCCCCATGTCACCTATATTTTACCCTTCTTGGTTTTACCCCAACCCTAGTTACGTGTCAATCATAAGTTATACAGCCCCTGGGTCTTGTCTATCACTTTGGAGCCTCTCCTAGAAGTCTAGAAAGTTCCAGTGAGGGCCTTGAGTGATTGGACAAGGCTTTGGCTGTCTCCCCACCCGAGTTACTGATTTGTTATAATATGTGTCATTTACCTGCAGAGCCATACAAACATGGTCCCTGATTTGTCCTTAGCAGAACTCATCCCCGGGTTCCACCCCCCAATAAAATATGTTGTGTTCGGGAATGTTTGGGCTCTTTCCCACTCTTTCTGCTAGGGGTTCCTCCTGCTGAGGGGTCTCTGCCAAGGCAGGGACCCTGAGCTGAGGTTGTCCACACTGGGGGATGAATAAAGCCAGTGTTTGAACCTTGAGCAGATGGACTCCCGCTTTCCTGCTGCAGCCGCTTCGCTCCTTCGGGCCAAACAAGAACCCACGGGATCGGCAAGGTTCGTTCTAGCTACCAAGCCATACCCTTTCCTGCTGTGGTGCCAGGGCTGGCCAAGGCAGAGAGACACTGGCAACACCCGCACCTATTTTTTGGTTTTACTTTTTTAAAGGGAAGTATAATTTATTTTTTAGCTGTTTCAAAAGATAGGTATACTACTTGAGCTACAATGCCACATAATGGTAGTTAAAATACAGATGACAATGACGACGAGAATTAGGGACCAGCAATCCACTGAATAAATTGGAGAAAATTACTATTATGATTAGTGATTGTAAGCAGTATCTTTAGCAAGTCAGAATTTTTTGTCACGTCTAGGTGGTCTCAGGCCAGTTTCTTAGAGAACTTTAATAATCAGTGACATTAGTGGGGACAAACAATACTGATGAATGATTCCAGTTCTTCTATGAAAATCTGAATACATCTCCAGTTAAACCAACAGAGTAACAAAACTTTTTCATAATTTTTTCTTCCCTCTCTGCTGACAGTGAATTCCCAGAAAAATAACAATATAGTAGGCCTGAAACCAAGATTGCTGACATCTAGGAAATCTGTTCTATTCCTTTCCCATTGGCAAAACCTGTCTATTGGATCAAGATTGTAACTTAAGAGGGGAGTAAAATGTAACTGTGAATGCCTGCTGAGTTGTACTAACTCTTGTTTTGGTTGCTAGCAGGAGAGCTGGCTTTTATAAATAAAGATATTTTTCATTACTTCATTGTCTTCATTTTTGCATATCGCTTCATTTTTATTTAGCCTCAGTTATAAAATCTAAGATTTTCTATGCTCACTTGCCGGATGATGTTCACTTCCATTATGAACAACAAATATTTTAGGAAAACAAATTTGGAAATTGCTTAAACGTCAACATTATTTTTCTGAATTATTACTCATATATTACCTAATTACTTAAACTCATGTATTACCTAGGGACAGGCTAAGGCACAGGTGAGTGATGCTGAACACTGAGTGATGTGTGTAGTATTCTCTGACACCCCTAACAAGCCCACTTCTTTCTGAAATTCTAATGCAATCATTTCTGCTCTTCCCCATCCTTCTAGGGAGATATTTTGATATTGTGCTGTCTCTTATCCCCATCTGGAGCACCCAGAGGCTCCCTCAAGCTTTCCCAGTTCTTTTCTTTACTCTGACTTTCACTGAAATATTCCAACTTGATAAAATTCTCTCCAACTTTTCCCAGACTCCTGCCCACCTCCAGGACTTCCTGGACACCTCCCAGATACTTACACAAAAATACTATGCTGTTGAGCAGGAGAGTAGTTCTGTTCAGTTATCAGAGTTTAAAGAGCAATATACTGGAATGTACAAACTTGGAGTGAATAGCAGTTTGAAGATTGCAGGAAATGCTATTTTTTTTTACAAGTGCTTCCTGGCCTCTATTAATTGGAAAGCAAAGACAAGGGAATTCTGCTGGGAGATACAATGGCTATTCCCATACCAAAAAAACTAGAAAATGGAATTTGTTTTATTGTTCAATGGAATATATATATATGTATTTCTCTGCCTCAGAAGAAACTTACTTAGAAACTTGTAGTCAGAATCACTCAGAATACCCAGCTAATCTTCAAATGGTCTTGCTATGTGATAAGGCCAATAATTTTTGCTGTGCTGAGGCATCACAATGCTAAGCAAGAGAAACATATAAATTATTTGTCTGGTATGTTGTGCATTTTTTTACACAATGGTCTGTCCACACTTTCATGTCCTTGGTACCTGTTTTAAACCTGCATTAAAATAACTGGAAATTCATGGGATTTTTAGATGTTTTTCTCAGTGCAGCCACATGAAAATTTGTCCCATTCAGAAATGAGTTAAAGTGTAACATAAAGATGGAGACCTATATTCTAAACAGCAAAGCGCAGTTATTACTTTTCATTTGAAAATGAACTCTGCAAATCGTATCAGAAAAGAGAGTTCAGAAGTATGTCTTCTAACCGGCTTTCTTCTATGCTTTACATCAGAGAAACTGCAGTTACAATATTTTGTCCTTCTTCTTTACCTGTTGCAAGAAAATTTTTGAGTTGTAGACTTAAAACCCAACCCAAACCAAACCAAAGTGGCGAAATGGCCTTTCAGTAGTGTTGTATTACCCTGGAATGACAGTGAAGGCACTGATGTATCTACCTAAAACTGCAGTTGAGTGTGTTTCAGAATGCATGTCAGTTTTTTACTCAATATTCTGCCTTTATTTTTAAAACCCTGCAGTGCACCAAGTGCAAGCCACATCACGTGCCTTGATACAGGAACTACTTGGATATGAATTTGAGTTTCATTTCTGGGGAGTGCAAAGCAAATACAGGTATGAAACTACTCAAAGGAGTAGTACAATGGATGCATCTTTTGCATTTAAATATCTTTATATTGATAAGGATTTCCTCAGTGGCTGTGAGGGCTTTTGTAGAAAGTATGACTTAGCTCTCTCCCTCCTGAACCTGTTGTTATACACTAAGTTGCTGATGCAAACCATGGGCAGCAGCAGACCTCTCTGTGGAAAAGTCAAGGAGTCAAATTGTTGTAGGATTTTCAGATACTGTTTTTAACCATTGGTAGAGATTTTATTTGATCTTAATTTGTTCTTTGTTCACAGAAAGAGTATATTCAGGAATTCTGTTAATCATTCCATGAACATATCAACACAGGAGATGACAGGACACAAATACCTATTGGTCTTTCAACTTTGCTTGATTGACTAGTTACTTGCAGCTTTGAATATGGACTAGAATAAAGACACCTGGAATAGGAGTGCTTTGAGCAACTATGTGATACATGGTATATCTAAAAGACTTAATATAGTAGGAGTATTAGTACTGACTCTGCAGTACTCCTTATTCAAACTGACATCAATTTCAGCAGGGATTTTAAACAAAAAATGGCTCTTGCTGATCCAGTGCCCATGCTAGGCTATTGCTAGACCATTGCTATTACTCTACTGATTTTTGTATTTTGTTTTGGTTTTGTTTTGTTTTGGTTTTAGTTTTTGAATTTATTTTTTTTTTTTTTTAAGTAAGCTTCTCTTTTATTCTACACAGGAACCCTATTTTGTAAGAAAAAAATTACTCTAAAGCAATTATGTTTGAAATGTTAGAAGAGGCCCTGATTTTTCATGTCATGCGTAATGGTGTTTGTTTTTATACAGATCCCCAGGAACTATTACAATTTTCATTCTCAGCCCTTCAGTAAGCCAGAAAAATGAATGTGGGAACCATCATGCTAAATCAGACCAGTGCTCCACTGAATCCATGTCACTGTCCAATCTCTAATTAAGACCAACTGGTTGAAACTGGGACACATAAAACTACAAAAGATTGTGTTTATGTCCCTATCTTGTTAACTATTTGTGTCTGATCACATCTTAAAACTCATAGTTAATGTTAGTCTCTGCTTTATAGCTGACAGCTGTATTTTAAGTACTCTCTATGCAGCATTGTTTTCTTATTTTAGCTTTTCCATTAAAAATAATGTGAGAATGGATGTGGAAAAGAAATCAAAATGGTATTAAGCTTATTGCGTTTTTCCTAGACTTAGGAAATGACTAGTTACCACATGCAGGTACTCTCAGAGCACTAAAATATTCTAGACCTGCTGTCAGACCAGCAAGCAATAAAACACTGCTGAGTTTCTGATTAGACATGTTTGTCTAATCTGATTAGGTGACTCTTAGAGAATTAGATATGAAATTGATATCATTCAGGTTTCAGTCAGTTGATATGGCACACAGAAATTCCAAGAATGTGCACGAGATTGTGAGTGGGATTTCTAGAGTTCATTAGTGTCTGTCCAAATGGCAGTGAAACAGCTGTAACAGTGCTGTGCATGGTGTGCCTGGATCTACACAGCACTGCAGTACAAAATGGCTTGTCCAGAAGAACTGCAAATGACATTTCTGGTCACCCTGAAGTGCCATGCCAGCTCCTGCTACACCAGAATGCAATTTCTTAAGCTGAAAATCAAATGAGGATTGTTTATTTTTTCAGATACAGGGGTCCATGTAGTATCTTTAGATACAAAGATATAGATACCAAAGGTTCTTGTGTTGCCATCTACTAGTCCTCCTTTTACTTATAGAAACCAATTTTTTTTCTCTGTAGATATTCTGTGTAGTAACTTGCAGAAGTTTTAAGTAGAAAACAGTCATCATTTTCATTATATCTCTAATCTATAGCAATAAAATGTGTTTAATCTGGGGTAATAAGATTCTGCAGCATTTTTTTTTTAGTCATGCCATTATTGGTAATTAAAATGGTGCTCTGATAAGTGATCAAATATTAATGTCAGTCTTTTATATTTATACACTGCCTGTACTTCCTAGATATCTTTATAAGATGGTGAGTTTGAAAAGTTTGCCCTACTCTCTCTCAATAGAAAAGGGTTCAACAATTTCATAATATTATAGAATGTAGTAGGAAACCTGTTTTCTGACCTGGCTGAAAAGATAATTTATGCAGTCTTCTGACTGTCTCAGTACGCCTGAAAAGAGAGAAAAAAAAAGGGGAGAGAAAGGGAAAAAGAATACAAAGTCTATTCCAAACATCAAATGCTAATTGCAGCTAAAGGAAAGCACCTGAATTTCTGCCACAAAGGCAGAAGAGTGCTGCCAGGAGCATTGCACTGACCATTTGACATTTCAGCTGTCGGCCCTGCAGCATATAATCATAGGGTATATTTAAGTTCTCCAGCAATTGCAAGTCTACTGAAAATGTAGTATTCTGACAGCCATCAAGCTGAAGGAATGACAGGTAAAAAATACATATGAATATAAATTGCATGGTGCTTTTTGTTATAAAAAGTGATTGAGCTTGCACTTGAGTAAGTTTTTTTCATTCTTCTTTGAAATCCTTGAAGTCACTCGGTAGCAATAACACAGTGTAATTGTTTTATGAAGCTATTATGAGTATTTAGCTTCATAATGACTACCTGTGCACTAACTAGACAGAAATTTTTTCACTGTTGGAGGATGAGAGTCTTTGTGCCTATGAAAAGTGCCTCCCTCACCATGTCACACAGATTCAGGGATGGTTGTGAGAGGTTTGGAAATCCATAGCCGTCTTTCTTTCCTCCCCCATTGGAAGCTATCTCTGCTAACAGCAATAACCTCTGCTTCTTAACATGATAACAATCCCAGAAGAAATATCTTTTATGCAATGGCTCCCAGATCAAAACCACTGCATGATCTATGTGGCAAAGCCTAAAGAAATGGAATAAAATCCATCTTGGTGCCACAGGGTAGAATCCCATGTCACAAGCAAATAGCAGTTGCTTACCTCTATCCTTGTGGAATTCTGTTTGAAAGCTTATCTTCAAGTGCTAGGGTACTTAGGTAGGTCCCTGCCCCACACAAAATTGATATATAGGTATGATATAAAGTATAGTCATAATTTTACTGAGACAACAATAGTCTTCACATCATACAAGAATTTTACAGTTAAAAGTCTCAAGTAGACAATGCTATACCGGTAGAATGTTAGAAAATTGACTGAAAAACATATTTTTAAGCCACTAAATCAGGAACAACAATTCCATTGTAGTCTGAATCATAAATTTTCTTTCTCTTCAGTAAATACCTTCCTTAAAACATGTTTTCTTCAGCTTCATCTCACTTGTGGCAAAGGATCAGACATTAAGAAGATCCTTTATTTCAATACTTGCAAAGATGTAGCATAAAAAAAAGCTGTGCTGCAAATCAGTCTCAAGTTTGGAGTACTGTGGACACAGCTAAATGAGATTACTGATTGCAGCCTAAAATAATGGATGTATTTATTCTTTCCAACTGAATATGCACTGCTTACTTTGCATAATAGCTCAATTTTTGCTTTAGGGCACTTCATTGGGTCTTGGAGGTGTAGTTTACACAGCTGAATCTTAATTTCTGATTCTTTTTTTTTGGAAGATGTGTCTAAATAAGACACAGAAATTAAAATTCTGTGTGTGACTTGTGTATTCATTTGGAAAAGCACAAAAAATCTCTAACGTGCTTGCAAAACTGATCTTGCATTAGATGCATATACCTGAGTTTACATAAAAATAGTGTCTAGTTTAAAACTAAAATAGTATCTCCGTAACAAATTACTATTGCAAGATTTGTGAGAATATCAGCCCCAAGGCATGCCAAAATGGTGACTCAGGACCACATACTGCAGCATTTTTCTTGAATAGTAAGAGGGTAATGAAGCTCTTGAAGAGTGGGTGAGTTTCATTATCCTCTTACATTTTAGGCAAATTTCAAGATTTGCCTAATGCCAGGGGCACTTGGAAGCTCAAGAAATTACAGAATTAAGTTCAGCATGAATGTAAGAGGACACGTCTTGTGTTCTGATGTGAATAGAATCTCGAGAGCAATCACAGCTACCACAGACCCAGACTGAGGGCAGATTCTGGGCTTGACTGGGGTATGAGATGTGTTCATTCTGTGTTGTGGTCACAAAGCTTCTACAAACAAGGCTGAAATGGAGATATAAAAGGAATTTAAAGTTCCTTCTCTGATTAAAAAAAAAAAAAAAAAAAAAAGACAGAAAGATGACATTAAGTGCAGGGCAAGAGGCCACATACAATCCCATAGTTGAATATTCCTGAGGGGGAAGAGAGAAAGAAAAACAGGCTGACATGACGAGGTGCCCCTATATTAATCTTAAAGCAAAAATCTGTGGTGACTACTGATCTGAGATGGTTTACTCCCCATCTCTAGCTGTTAAGTTTACAGATCTCAGCTGGGCCCATTTGGAATTTATCCTTTCTCTAGGGAGAGAAGGGAAAAAACAGAGTACAGACTTCCCAGTCTTTGAAAGCCCAAAATAATAGCTGTTACACTTCACATTGGCTGACCTTTGTGAGTGAGGACATGCCTCCAACTGGCTCAGATATTTTCTCAGTAGAGATGTCAGTGTGCTGCACATACTCCACGTTACTGAAGGAAGATTTAGGCTCTTCTTAGTAATCAGGAAGCAGCTTCCATTTTCATGAGAAGATTCACTCCAAACTGCACCTGGAGAGTTCACTGTGTTTAAATTATGTGACACTGCTAAACGTAACAAATAGTATTACTTCATAAACTAAACATATGCTTTATTGCAGTAGTACATCAAGAGCTGGTGCCTTAAGACAGTTTTTCAGATAACCCTGTAAACACTACAAAGTGATTACTTCAAAATATGAGAGCACAAGAAAGACTGTTCCTCATGGTCTGTGCTACAGACTTTATGACCAAGACTTCAACTGCATCTGGTCTAGCCATTTTCTTTCAACTTCAGAAATATGACAATGCATGTGGCTTAAAAACGATGACTGATTTTTATCCGTGAGAGTATGTCTGCCTAAAACCACTTTTCTCCATAACAGTGCATCGGCCACGATTTAAGGGCTGGGATCAAGTTAAGGCTGTATCATGGAGAGAAGAAGGGAAAAAGCATGATAAAAATTATATCAGCTTCAAAATAAAATTTCTTCATCTCCAAAATTTTCTACTTTTTGGGCCATATAAATACGTCAAGGAAAAATGAGGGCAAATATTGAAGGAAGAAATATTATTTATAATTCCTCTTTGAATGATATTGAAGACTTACTATTCAGGTAGCAACAAGAAAACAATGTTCTATGGCCATGTAAAGCACCTAAATTAGTAGATGGAGTGCAAAGTGTTGAAAGTAGTGGAAAACACCTTCCCAGTATTGGGATAGGCTATATTGTGGCAGGCTATATTTCAGATCCCAGTCCACAAGAAGTTAAGAGAGTCTTGAAAGATCCATTTACATTTGCCTGGGATGGTATGGGTGGACTTTAGATAAAAGTGCTGGAAGTTAAATGAACTGGAACACCACTCTTGAGTATGGCGTGTGGAATATCTTCCTTTTACAGTTACTGGTCAGATGAATATGTTCTATTTTGCAGCTGCTATATGGCCATCTCGTATCCATTTCCAAGTTCTGACAGCCAATGGTGTGAGGTTCAAAATTATTTTCGTTCAAGACCTCTTCTACTGCAGTATTGATTTTAGTGAGCAGAATAAAAGGGTGAGGAATTCTTTCATCTCCAACCAAACACAGCAGAAGTTGAAAGCCTGCAGACTGGACCTTTTGAAGACACCGATACCAGCTGAACATCTTGTGGGAAAAATCTTTCTGCTTACATGACCATGCTGCTCTGTGTTACGTATCTTGGAAACATAAGATTAATGTTGTGCAGGAAATACTGTAGCAGGCCAGAAAATTAAACAAACAGCAGTCATTCCTCACTCTCAGCTATTTCATCAGCTTTCTGCTATTGTTACAGATGGCTTGACTAAAACCAGAAAGAAGTGAGTCTCAGCACCCCTCCTACAGGAAAACCTGCAGAGCAGCATAATGAGTAAGGAAATCTCTGCAAACTCTATTAGAGGGTTCTTCTCAGTGATTGCAAATGTGGACAGGAGGAAGCAAGATTCGCTTTTCTGTACAGGGACACAGCAAATTCCTGTGGATATCAGCTACAGACTGTCAAAGTGATCCCAGGAAATTAATTGTAGAGCAACCATTCAGACATGGAGAGATCTAACAAACTTGCACAAAAGATTATCCCTGGGGAGAAGCCTCAGGAGTAATCATACACATTCCTATTATGAAAGAAGTTCCTTGTAGGTTTTTAAAGTTAAATAACATCAAGGCCCTCCCAAAATAAAAAGAAAACAGATCATCAGGGAAATTTTTTCTAATTGTTAGAATATCAGAAAAGTGTTGCCTGTGCAAACACTCTAAAGGAGATTTGTCTGAGAAGCCATATGATACAATTTATTTGACAATGACCTGCACACAGAAAGCTGCTGTCTAGTTGCTAATACTGGGGTCATGAGGAGGGGAAGAAAAAAATTGCTATGAATAGAGTGAGCATTGCAAGCAGAAAGTTCAGCAGATGAACCTAAAGCTCATGAAAATGTGA
Organism: Illadopsis cleaveri; assembly: GCA_013399915.1. NCBI lineage: Eukaryota > Metazoa > Chordata > Aves > Passeriformes > Timaliidae > Illadopsis > Illadopsis cleaveri. The sequence goes on along the minus strand of VXBB01025244.1, from coordinate 131,085 downwards.
TTCACAAAAATAAAATTTCAGTTCTGAATTACAGACTAGGAGAGGTATGTATACCTAAAACTTCTTAGAGTTTCAGGTACATATAAAGTCTGTATGGAGAATACTTCACAGTTTACTGAGCATGAAGAGTAGTCATGATAACCCTAACTGGTCGTGGTTGGGTGTGCATATTTGATTTGTGTGGCAAGGTTTTGACAGCAGGAAGACTACAGGTGTGGCTTCTGTGAGAAGCTGCTAGAAGCCCTGTATCTGATAAAGTCAGTGCTAGCTGGCTCCAAAACCAGGCCATGGGTCAAGGCTCAGCCATCACTGATGGTGGTAGCACCTCTGGGATATTTAGGAAGGGGAAGGACCCCAGTCCAATACCAACAGCAGCAGCAGTCCGAAGTGATGAATGAGAATAAATGAAACAACTCTGAAGACAAGGTCAGTGCAGGGGGAGGGAAGGAAGTACTTCAGGTGCGGAAGCAGAGATTCTCCTGCCACCTGTGCCAAAGGGCATGGTGAGACAACTGTGCCCCTGCAGCCCAAGAAATTCATAACAGAGCAGAGATCCACCTGCAGGCTATGAAGACCCTGTGGAAAGGCCATGCTGGGGCAGGCTCCTGGAAGAACCTGCGGATCCATGGGGAAAGTAATTTTGTGAAGCAGGATTTTTAGCATTACTTATTACCCCATAGGGGATGCATGCCTGTTCCTCCAGGACTGCAGTGTGTTGAAGGGACCCATGCTGGTATGGTTCATGAAGCATTGCAGCCCATGGAAAAGATTCACAACAGAGAAGTTAACAGAGAACTCTTGTGGGAGGAACCCCGAGCTGGATTAGAGCAAGAGTGTGAGGAGTGCTCCCTTGGAGGAGGAAGGAGGAGCAGAGGTGATATATCTGCAACTGACTGCAGCCCCCACTCGCTATAGCCCTGCACTGCTTGGAGGGAGGAGTTAAAAAAATCAGAGCAAAGTTGAGCCCTGGAAAGGAAGGTGTTTTAAGATTAAGTTTTTATTTTCTCATTATCCTACTCTGAGTTTATTGGTGGTAAATTAAATTAATTTTCCCCAAGTGGAATCTGTTTTCACTCTTTTGGTAAATGTTGGATGATGTCTCCCTGTCCTTATCTTGACCCATGGACTTTAGTTATATTTTCTCTCCTCTGTCTTGCTCGGGACTGAAATGATATAGTGGCTGTAGGGGGCACCTGGTGTCCAGGTGACGTCTACCCACCATAAGGTATCTTAAACAGGGTGCAATTGTATGTCTTTGTTTAAATTGAAATTAAAAAAGCTACCGTGTGACAAGAAATTCATGAAGTAAGAGGAAACATAAAAATGCTTACTAGAAGAGGGAGGACAAAAGAAATACGTAAATACTGTGTGAAACACATGAGAGCAAATCCATTCTGAAAGTAAATGCTGGCTGCAGTGTGAAGACTTGTCCTTCCTTAACATGCAGCACTGGGATGTGATGAACCCAGTGTTAATTGTTAGTGTTGTTTCTGCCTTTAAGATGTGTATATTAAATTTATGTACAACTAAATTCTTCAAGAACTGATAAGCCACAACTGCATGTGAAATGTCAATAACATATCTAATTATTACCTTGCTTATAAAACTAGCACTTACAACCTTTGGAAGACAAGCAGAACGACATAAGTTTTTCATTAGGCATTTGAGTTTCAGTTGTTGGAATGGCAGATTGGTACACCTGCACCACCATACATCAGTTTATCAGTTATTTTTCCTCTTTTAGAGTTGAGGCATTTTTCCCCACATTTACATGCTCCATTGGCTGCCATTATCCCATTTTCAAACACTGTTAGTTCTTTTTCCATCCTGCTTCTTGCATTAGAAGGAGATTCCCAAGGTTACAATGTCTCTCTCTCCAGCCAAATGCATTTAGTTTTTTCATCTGTGACGATTCCAAAATCTTCTGCAATAGTTATGTTACTGATGTGCAGAGTATCAAGATGATAAGACATATCTTTATTGCTTATATTGCTTCATCTGGCTCTTTCCATCTGTTGATTCCTGTAGACTGCAAGACATTTTCAGCTGGGATTGTAATTTCCTTATGTTTGTAAACAACACAGAGCTGGGATTCCAGCAGGGTTCTTAAGAGCTGGTAAACAGCAACAACACCAAGCAACAACAAAATAGAGCATGCAGTAGAAATACGAAATACTTTTGTTGATGACTCTGTCTGTAATGGAAAAGATAGTAAATATTT
>VXBB01025244.1:96148-120818 GCA_013399915.1 Illadopsis cleaveri | reverse complement strand
ATTAGTAAAATAAGGAAAAAATATTTAAGAAGTTTACAAGCTAAGAGTTCAGAATCCTGTATCAAGTGTCGTGATTTTAATATGTAGTCGAACTGTCTTCTGTCCATGAAAATGAAGGATTTTAAAATGTTCTCTATGGGGGCTAGAATCTGTCTCTAAATACTTAAGATTTGAATTTCCTCAGAGCTTAAACCCTTGAAGAAGCCTACTTTTGAAGAGCAGTGGCAACATAACATAAACTAGAATGGAGAAAAAAATAATTTAAAAGAAAAGTATTTTTTTCATTCTGCAATATATTGCACAAGTACAGACAGTAAGGTATCTGTCATCCCTTAGAACTCTGGAACAAAATTGCTTGCTAATAATATTCAACTCCAAAATCTTTGTTTCTTTCATTAGAGTTTAAAGGGAGAAGAACTGTAGTTCCTGGGTTGTGAAATAAATTTTAGTCTTTATCTTTAATGAGATTGTGTTACACATTACCCCAATTTTCCTTTCACTGAACTTCAAGGCAGAGCTGAATGCTACCATACATGTCAGTAAGGAATGTCTGGGGGCTGTTTTTTAAGAGTGGGAGGACAGAGCTATGTGTGATGGTTTCTTTTTTTTTTTAAAATATCTTTTCTTATCTGTTTGGACATCCATTACATCATAAAAGTGGCTCAAATTAAAGTTATTCTGCTACCTTGTGGCTGTGGCTTGAAATATCATGTGTTCAGTGGTTTAATCTATAAAATTGTTCATGATAATGATACTCATACCATTTGTTAACTGCATCCAGAATATCGTACTTGATTTTAGACCCCTGCCCAGAACAGGAGATAAGTCTCTTCTGCTGAAGTCTGAGTGTCAGACATGGTAAATTCTTTATGCTTACCCTTCTTCAATCTCACATAGCATAGGCACAGAGCATGGAGGGGAAATTTGCACTGCAGCAGTTCTTTTGCCTGAACATATTTCAAAATTGATGAGAGCAGTCTAAGGTCAATGGAAAATGTCATACATAATCCTGGGGAATTTCAATCTGTGACAGCTGTAATATTTTAATAAGAAAGAACTCTATTATTTCAGGATCAGAACTTTTTGTACCTGAGTGTTGCAGAGATCCCACATTAGACACTATCCTACTTTTGAATAATTTTTGCTCTTCTTGAAATAAAAAAAGTATTTATTTCAGATGAATCATCCACTAGGCACTTGCAATGACCATGTGTGTCATATTTCTTTATCAGTAGGAGGCAATACACAGTCTAAAGGATTTGTCCAGTCTGTGTGAAGAATTGGTCCATAGGACTCTTCAAGGCACTTCTGGGAAGTTCTTTATATGCTACTTTAGACACGAGAAAAATGTGGTTTATGGAAAGCTGAACTCACCCATTGGTCTGTTCTCCCTTTTTCCAAGGGCTTTTTAGTGGGATGTCCATCCTACACCTAGATAAACATATTTCTGGTGGTAAATAGAGACTGTATAAATCATTTTAACTGAAAATTTTTGTATTCTGATTTAATTAAAATGAGTTTAAATTCTTTATCATAAAAATTTCTATGTCAAGATTTTAAATCTCTAGACATTTCTAATTACCCAATTCTGAACAGATTATGCAAATTTTATTTAAATTCATAAGTGTTCAGAATGCCCCATTTGTGGTGCCTGACTATATCTGTGCTAACATTAAAGCATTGCTGACCTAATACTTAAATAGTGTAGAAAGTGAGATGAGCCTCATAATCATAAAAATAACAGTAAGACAATTCCAACATCCAGGGTCCCATTCTGCTCTAGGTATTTTGAAAAATACTTTATATAACTCTATGTGTTACTCCATCTTGAGATGACCCCCAAATATCTACTGTCATTGAAACCAGCTTTAGATCTGTCCTGGTATTTGTAGCTATTCATAGCAGGAACTGTTTGAGTAACTTCATTAGTGTGTAAACTAGTGACTAATTACATCATCTTTCAAGTCACATTCTACAGTAATAATTTATTTGTGGTAATACTGGTGATGATAATAAATTACAGGAATGAATCATTGTTGCTTATGATATTCCATATGTGCAGAACAGTCCTTCCATCATAATCTTCAAATTACATTGCATTGAATCAGATTTGCTGGATGAACTCTCTTCATCTTGTATTTTATGTAGAAATCCATTAACAAAACTTCTCAACATTGTTCTCCTGCAAGAGTTTGTAATTATATTTAGAGGTATCCAGTGTCCTGCTGGATAGAGTCCATTAGAGACAGCTGTTTAATGTAAGAGAAGAAAAAAGCCTCAATTTTTGAGTTATTGTTTTAAAACTCCATTAGAGGCCCTAAATACTAATTTTAGTACTATTTTGTACTTTAAATATTTTTTTAAAAATTGCTTTTGAAACTGAAGGGCAAAGTCTCATTCTCTCTTGGCAAAAGAACATTTAACAGATGTAGATCATTGTCATACACTGAGAAATAAGGAAACATTATTCAGCAGAAGTTGTTTCAGAAAGGATTTTCATCTGTGGAAGAAGCTTCCAATAGAGGAGTGAAAATCTTCCATTCATTTTACAAATAAGGCATTTGTATAAGGAATGACACTACCATGTAAAACAGAAGACACACAATTGCAGATTTGTATGGGGAGACACTGAGCACCATATTGTACAAGAATATACATTTGTAAACATTCTTTTGTTTCATTAGATATAGGAGATATTTGGCTGGCATACAAATTATTGTTTCATGTTACTGTGGGAAACTCACAGTACAGATTTTACCTTACTATGGAATCTCATTCACAATTTTCTCACTGCTTACTTTTGGTGGCAAAACAGTTCAGTAATGTAGAAAAGAGAGCTTAGAAATGAGGGACATGTACCTTATTTAGTATGACTGTATCCATAATGGCAGAGTAACAGAAATAATCTGAAATGATACTGAAACAAATCCATGAATCCCAATCTGCTTTTTCCAAACTTTTAAAACAAAAGTTTTTTCTTAAAATATGACTGCTGTGTGGCTTGGATTTAAAGGTATTAAGTATGTATGTTAATCCCATTGGTATTGATATGTTAGTACAGCAATTTATGAGTCTCACTGATTTTTGACAGAATTTAAACTTTTCTTTGTCCAGTCTAGAGCAAGAGCTCCTTAGCAGGGACACACAATATTACTTTTGTGTGGATAGCGTTGGATAAAAATATGATGAAGCGTAAGTGTGTGAATTAGATATGAAAGATATGTATACTAAAAGAGCAGACTAAATGGCTTTTCTTTGAATGCATGTCTCAAATCATAGATTAGAATTTTGCCAACATGAAAGAAAGAGCTAGAGAATGCTCTCATCCAGACTTTCTCATACATCATGTTTTAATCAGATGAACATTGCATTCAGCTGTTTCTTCACACATAGAATCATCTTTACATGTCTAAGTGAAAGCTATTTTCCTTTTATGTCCCATTATTTTCATTACTCACGCAGTCTGCCATGAAAACTATGCTTATTTATTATAACATCTTTGTGACTGTCTGGTGATTGGAGAGTTCCCTTCATTTTTTTTTTTTTTTTTAATATTCACCAGTGTAAGCTAAAGTCAATTTAGATCAGAAGTTTTCCACATGGAGGGGTTCTGATTGTAATTATAGTTTGATGCAAAGGGTGCATTCATTTCAGACTTCTTACTCCATAGGTCATACACCTTAGGAATTGAAATTACTACCCAATTTCAACCACATTTAGAAGCTGAAGGAAGACTGAACAAGAAGGATGTTTCTATGGATTTTACTCATACAGCAGCTGAGTGAGGGAGTGGAACCTTTGTTCTGTCCCCAGAACAACGTGGAAGCAGAACTCAATTTCTACACATTTTATCTGGCAGCAGATGGCTGCTGGTCAGTCCTGCAGAAGGGCACAACACTGCTGATTCTTTTCCTGGTGAGGATAGGAAAGACGTGTGTTGAATTATACAAGTGAAAAAACAAATACAAATTCTTCTGAAGCAAAGCTTCACTGACTCTGTTTACCACAAAACCACTTTAATTGATAAGTTTTCATTCTTAACGTATAGTCAGCAAGTAAATGATTAGCCCCAGTTTATCTTTGGCATCTATCACATTGGACAAATATTATCATGTTGGGTTGTGATACAGTTGATATTGTTTCTGCTGAACTTACACATGACTAGACCAGGCAGGCAGCTGTGCAAATTGCATTGAGCATGCTGTACCTATATTGTAGCCAAATTTCTCTGTTATGATTTAAGCTCTACTCTGTTTCCAATATTTTCCACCGCACTGTGCCTCAGCACTTAAAATATACAGTTGTAGAAAAATTTCAGTGAAAGGAACCTCTATGGGGCTTCTACTGCGGCCACTTAGTGCACGACTTACATCAAATCTCAGTGTATAATTCAATGTCCAGCTGAGTTTCCCAGTCCCTAAGAATGGAAATTCCACACTGTCTTCAAGCAATCCCTTCCAGTCCTTCAGCACAACCACAGTGAACCATTTGTAAAATATTTGATTACAATTTCATCTGTTGAGCCTTCTGACCCTTATCTTTCCCCCTTATGTATCTCTCAGATGAGAAGGCTAGAATGCGCCTTCCAACAGGGGAATCTGTAATCAGGTCCCCTTTTCTTCAGGCATGCATACAGAGTCCCCTCAGAGACTCTTAACAGCAGGTTCTCTAGTCCTTGGTCACCTTAGTACCTCATGCTCTTCTAGACTCTCTCAGGTTTATCATTACTACTTTTTAAAAATCATAGAGTCATAGAATGGTTTGGGTTGGAGGGGACCTTAAAGAGTATCTAGTTCCAACCTCTCTGCTGTGTGCATGGGGCATAGACTTGGTTGCTGAGAGCCCCATCCCACCTGGCCTTAAACCCGTCCAGAGACTGAGCATCCACAAATTCCCTGTTCCACTGCATCACCACCCCTCACAGTAAACACTCTTTTTTCTAATATCTAATATAAACTAACTCCCTTTCAGTCTGAAACCATTAAAGTTTAACTGTTTAAAGTTGAAATCATTAAAGTTTAACTAAACCAGATATTCCACATGCAGCATTACAAGTTTCTAGTACTGCAGTGTCATCATTTGCATCAGTTTTCTGGTCACACTGCTGTTAATACTGCCCAAAATAAGTTTCATTTTCATACTGCAAAGGTACACTCCTCACTCACTTTTGACTATGGTGAACATCCCTCATTCACAGTTTAATTTTTATGAGGCTCAATTTTTAATAAGCACTGAACAGCTTCTTCCTCAAAAGGAGAATCTTCTTCTCAAACTAAAGCAACAAAAACAAATTGAAGCAGTAGCCTAAGCTACTAATCACTTCCAGGTGTTTTAACCTGAGTATTTACAGGGTAATGTGGAGTTGAAGATATTGCTGCTGCTCTTCTTGTGTCTTGTCTCCATTTTTAGTCTGTATACCATAATAATAGCATTTATTCACCTGAGACTGACAGGCTCTGACTTCAGTCTTGTGTTTCCTCATAATTTAACCCTTCTTTGGTGGTCTGGTTTATCAGCAAGATTGCAGAGAACAGCATTTACCTGAGGAGTAGCAATTCCTGTGTTAGGAACCTCAGATGAGAACTTCTGTTGAGACATTTTACCAGCAGACTTGTTAGTTGACAGAGTCTGCCTGACTGGTTGTTTCTGTCTTTGAAATGCACTTTGTTCATCTTCTACTTTGTAATGTTATATCCATTAATCAATCAGCTTGCTCTCAAGGCCAATTTCACCTGCTGTGAAACACAGGTGACGTGCAGGAAGGTTCACTATGCTTTTTCCTTTCTTGGTAAGACACAGCCCCTTGCTACATTCAGGGATCAGGTATTTCCTAGAAATCCCATTTCTAGTTCAGTAGGTTGGGCCTTGGTCTCATTTCAGTCACATGGATTTAGAAGGTGAAAAAACCCCACAGTTTTTATGAGTTTGAGCCTTAACATTCATTAAATCATCTCACTCTATACATTTAGTTGTTTTATGTGAATCAGAGTATTTAAAAGGTGTTCAAGCTTCTTGGGAAAGATTTTTCCTTCCATGTTTTATTCTTATTAAAGTGGTAATATCTGTAACTGTCATCCTTTTCAACTTTACAACCACGTTTCCAGATGAGTTCCCACTGAGAACTTTATTTTCTGAAACTGCATGTTTGGTGTTTTCCAGGTATTGCTTATGGCCAAATATTAAAGCAAACATCTCAGTGTCAATGTCTTCCAAACAGTACTCTCATGTTGGTGTTGACATTAGCACACATCATAAATTAAGTCTACTTTGAGATTCTAATCAAGGATGAGGGTGTATACTATCTTAAAATTTGTATGAATGCAGGGAAATGATAGAGGAAACAAGTTTATTCAACAGTGGGTAGTTTGTGTAAGGATGTAGTCACCTAACACGAGAAACATCAGGACCTCTAATGAGGTGTATCAGACACATGGTCATTTCAGCTTCATGTAGGTAACTAATAAATCAAGAAGAAAAATCTTTTGGAAGACCCAGGAAAAGGTGAGACTTGCCCCTTCTTCTGAGGTTCATAGAGTTACAGAGAGGGGAGTTGCATCTACTGCATCCAGATATTTTAAGTGCTTCTTACTCCGCCATTGTGTATCCTTAAATTCTAGCACTACCTACTGGCCACTAGCCTGTGGACTTGCATCACATCCCTGCCTTCAATCAGGATATTTTGAATTCAGAGTATCACAATAGTGGATTCTTCCACTTCCTGCAATTAGGATTTGCTACAGTTATTAACTTGTTGTGGCTGAATGAAAAAAATTTCCACATCCTTCCTTCTCTGAATATAACACTGGTAATTCGAAGACACAAATTTGATTACAACATAAAAGAAAATGTCTTTTCAAGTAAATTAATATTTATAAACTATCTGCACGAAACTATTTTTCTGTTTTTACTTAGACATATGCATTTTCTTCAGCAGCCACAAGGTGGGAGTATTGACCCTTAAAGCTCTCAGTTTGTACTTTGGTTTTTCTTCTAGTGCTGTGCCAGGCAGAGACTTCGAGAATATGTTTTGTTCCTTCCCAAACAAGTTCTCTGCAATGAACTAAACTGGAGAGAATTTCTGGGATGTTTAGAGAATGTTAGTCAGCCTTATTCCCTACATTAATCCAGGACGTAAAGGTCATTTGTACATTTAAAAGATTTAAAAAGATTTAAAAGATTTTCTTGGATTGAGCATCACATTTCTCTGATACAAATTTCAGAGTGGTTCTTTTCCAGTTCTGCACTGATCTGCCACCTTTTCAGATAATGGGCTTCCTTTAGGACTCTCTCAAGGCTGCAGGGATAAAAGTGGAGCAACAGATCAAAACAGTTCCTGCAGCATTTACAGGTCACTATCTGCAAGTTGGGACGGACACAGCTTATGTGATAAAATGACTGACTCTGAGTAATTGTGGGAATGAGAGTTTATGTTAAGAAAACAGTAAGGACAAGAAAACCCCAGTTAAATGTTATTATATGGGCAACTGGACAACTACTTGTTCTGCATTTAGGCTTATTTCTGAAAGGTTTGAGCATGCAGAGATGTCCTATTTGTCATGCTGCCCTTAGTGCCTAGAAGAAAATGGACAAATTCAGAAGTTTCTGAGCATTGAGGAACGTTCAGGTATGAACTTTCTTGGCCTGTGCTCAAAGCATTCAAAACTTTATCTGCACATAATATGATCCACACCCCTCTTACATCTGAAACACAGCATCATCCAAGATGTCTTTTATTGTTTTTTCAATTTTTCATTGTCACAGCAGTCGTCCCCTTCTTCTTTGGTTAAAGAGTGAAGTATTTTATAAAGGAGTGTGTAGGAGGTACTTGGATATCTTATTACCTGTTAGAGGATTCAGAAATCTGTGAACAGCCTTGAAAAAATGCCCGTACAGTTAATTCCCCTGGTACAAAGAAGACAGAAAATGATGTAACCATTACTTGCTGTGTGCAGGTATTAAAGCAAATGTAATCAGACAAAATATGATTTACAGCTTTGTTAATTAGATATGCGCTATAAACAAGCAATATTCTAATTTATATTCCAAAGAACTTGAGTCGTATTGAAATAATTGCAAGCAAAAATAGGGGTTTTTTTCAGAAGCTACTGTGAAATTTTAAATCAGACTGTAGGGTTTGGTGTTTTGTTTGTTTATTTATTTGGTTTTTTAAAGTAACATGCTGAAGTTTCTGCTTTGTTCTTTTCCATTTTTTAGAATTTATGCTGGGTTTAAACTCGTTTGTTAATAGTAGGAAAGAAGGCACTTTGGTTGGTTGAGTTTTTTTCTTTGCATAGATGATGTGAGTAAAAACCAGTTTAGCCATTACACTTTGCCTTGGTAAATGCCATCTTTTCAGGATTTGACATCTGTACCTAGCTACAAATAATTAGCCAACTTTGATCTGCATTTTAACAAGATGAAAACTTGAATTTTCTTGCTCCTGTATTGTGGACACACTGAGAACTTTAGTGCTAATGGTCCTTCTGTGTACACAATAACGAAAACAAAGACTGAGCTGACTTGTGGCAAGCAGTAACAAAACTGCAGCAGATATATTCATGCTCTCCTCACATGCCTGGGCCACCTGCTAAATCTGAAACCTTGTCTTCCCTGTGATCCTACTAGAAACTTGATATTTTGGTCTCTACAAGGATAAAAGGAACTTGTCTTAGACATAGAAAAATAGCAGAAGAAATACACCTTAGACTTAAACCCACATTTAAGGAATTAAAAGAGAAATCTCACTGAGAGAGGAGGAAAGGAAATGCGGCATTTTCGTGGCAAATAGCATGATGTCTGTTTGGCAGCAGTGACCTTGGAACAGTGTGCTTTCTGCCCTCCTTCTCTCACTGCCTGTTTTTGCCCTGGATGTGTAGTACTATGATAAATGGCTGACAGTAGGTTTCACAAAAGACTACTTCAGTGCCTCCTGAGTGTGACACTACAGCTCTTCCTTTGAGTGCCCTTTCAGGCCTTCCCAAGGCCCTCCTCAGCCATCTGGTGCATATTTATGGAGGAGAGGGATTAATTCCCAGGTGAGAAGCAGAGATTGCTCAAGGAGTACAGAAAATTTTAAACTCATTGTTAGTTTGGTTACATCTTGGGAATACCTCCAGAAAAATAAAGCTGTTTTTTCCTTTCTTTACCAGTACATTTTAATTGGGGTTTTAAGTTCCTGGCTGTTAAACTGCCTGGCAGGAAGACATGTATGAATCCTTTTGGAAATGAGAACACCTTGGATGTACATGTAGAAACAGTGACATAATATTGGAGATGAGACTTTATTTAAAAATGTTTTCTGATTGAAGGAACCACCTTATAGTACCAGGCTGTGTTACCTCTCTAATGACTCCAAGTGGGATCAATGGTTTATACATAGAGTAAAATTGAACGTAATCATGAAAATCATGTTCCTAAGTGTCCCCAGAAATGGAAGGCTGAATTCAAGTCTGTTTCAACACTCTGTGATAAGATTGGATCCAAAGGAGAATCACAATCTGGGGAGACAGGAGATGCAGTTTGATAGGCAATGCCATGTCTGGGGCAGTTAACAGCCATGAGAGGCTTCAACGTGCACCTCATTTTTGGGAGGATTTAATAAGGTGTTTCTAACTGCCTCACATAGGACACTTTCTACTGGTCTTCTGTGGATTTTATTATGAGCGAAACAAATCCATGCCCACCTCAGAGCTAATGGGACAATTCAGTGAGGTATTAAATGACTTTCATCTTTGCCTCATATGCTAATTCATTAGTTTCAAACGCATTGGCAGTCCTAAAGAAACCAACAGTCCTTGTTAGATATAGAGCCTAAAAGGGTATTCTGTGTTCCTAGATGTCACCCAAAAGTAAGTTACCATGTTATTTCAAGGGCAATATTGATGAGATATACGACTCTTCACTGTAGTTGGATTTACCTGGTTTTGTTTAGTTATCTTATCATAATGAACTTTGAGTGGTATTTGGTCATGGTTTCTTTTTTTCAGTATGGCGAAGAGTATGTTAACAAAGCAGCACCACAGAAGTATGAAAGAGAGAGCTGTAATAGTGTGAAGAGCTCTGGAGTAATATAATTTTTCATCACCAGTGGTGAATAAAAGCTGGCAAAAAAGAATTTTCTCTAAAGGTCTAAAGTCAAGTGGATTAAAATTCACTGAAGGCTGTAGACAAACAAAAATATTTCCCATACCTTGTAAAAGTTCAGAAAGTGTTGTGGAAGAGATCTATAATGCAAAGCTTGTAGAGGTGGAACATCAACACAAGGTATTTCTGATCTCTCCTCTATTTTTTTTTTTTCTGTCATCATGTTGCAATCTGCATGTAGCTGTACTGCTCAAGGAGCCTGTCTGATAGATAGAGATGATACAGGTCACTTGCAGCAGGGCCTGTTGCCTTTTCACACTCCCTGGAAGAGCCAAGGCAGAATAAAGAAGGGACAAGGCGAGCTGGGGCTCCAGTGGAACTGAAATTCAATTACATGCCTCCTGTAGACCTAACCTCACTGTAAAAATTGGCCTGACAATTTTACCTTTAATTGTGCCTGTGTGAACTCTCTTTGATGTTAAAGACGGGCTACCCTCATCCACCCTTTTTGTCATACTGTGAACAAGCCTCACTAAATTGGGTAGCAAGATGCAGACCTTTCAGGAAACCCAGACATGAACAGCTTTCTCCAGCCCTTGAAAGTACATGGGATTGATCTGTTTGCTGTACAATCTCCAAGCCCCAGGCTATGGATAAAATTTCTTAGAAGAGAGGCAAAGTAAATCAATTCTGTTCTGTTGCTGGGGTAAAGTTGGTCAATAGATGATATTTTAAAGCACCTCCATCAACAATTTATGAGATTTATTCAGTTTATGCGAAAGAGCACTCCATAATCATCACTACACAGTGATGGCCCAACAGGGTGTTGCTAACTGGATATCATTTAATAAAAGTTTTTCAAGTGCTCAGCATGCTTTCATCAGAGGGTGATTTTTGTTTTTATCCTTGTTTTGTATGAACGTTAGGAGGTAATCAAGAAGTTATAAAAGTTGATGATTTATGAAGCTTTTGAAGTGATGGGTGAAATTGTAGGCTAGATATAATGCTTATATTGATCACACTGTTGGTAAAAGCATGATAAGACTGTTGACTAAAAGTACTATTAAAATAAATTTCATGACAGGCTGTTAAATAGAGATCTAGTATTATTTAAATAACTTGATTTTGGTTAATAGTGGTCATGGTCAACACTGGGCAGTGTTGTGTTGGTAGGCACATAAACCTCACAAATATTACCATATTGACACTGTGTTTTCAGAATTGGAAAATTAGTTACATAGTTACCAGTCTCTCCTATAGTAGCCCTTTATATTCTTATATTTTCAGCAATATTCCTGTCTCATACAGTCTCTTACTTTTGAATTTTTTTTCCATGCCCATGGCTTCATCACAATCTGCTTTTTCAGTAACTTCTCCTGCTTTGCTGATAAGCTGTTTTTTTATATATAATTCTACTTCTACTTCCTTTTGCTTTTCTCATATTCTGAAATTAATTTGATTATGGTCTTGCTCGTTCCAGTTTTGAAAGCACAAGGGAGAACAAAGTAATAATTTTTGCATATGTAATTCCATATGGGTTAATTCCTATTACATATTATCCACAATTTAAAAAGAATTTTAAGAACTTATTTTTAAATATTTGTCAGTATCTCTAATTAAGTGGTTTTTTACCTTTTTTTTCCTCTGACTATGCTTTTATTTCCATTTCTAGCTACTTGCATTCTGGAGTGTCAGAATTTACAATTATTTTCATGAAAAGTCACCCATAACACACAAATAAGCAAGCAAGCAAGCAAACAAACAAACAAACAACTTCCCCCCCAACAAACCTCCCAAAAATAAACAAAAACAGCAGAAAATTCTGACCATTTTTTTAAATTTTCATTTTGACTTTACTTCTACATCTCCCCCCTCTAATTTATTTGCACTCCATTTCCCTGCATCCAGTTGAAGACCTGGCATGTTCATATGAATGTCTTTTCAATTTACTGGTTGTTATATAAGTCGTTATATGCAAAGAACCCCAAAGTTTGGAAAACAATCCAGTGCTATCCATAAGGGTTGTTCAGCTTCCCTCTCTGTCTTTTTAATGCACAGAATTTTGTTTGTTTATTTTTCTCATATGGGTTCTGGCTGACATTTTTCAGATAAATATACTGGTTTGTATCCTTTTGGAATGAGATCTCTGTTTCTGGCTGCTTTATTTCTCACACATCTGATGTACACATCACAACCAGTCACGATATGACAAAGTCCAATCTTATTAAGAAAAAAATGCAAAATCTGTTTTATATTGTGGAATCGTTTTTCAAGGTAAACAAATGTGTGCCATGAAAAACACTTTTCAAGGACCTCATCTGAGAGCATGACTGCCCTGGTCTCTATTTGTGGGTGATCGTCTGAGGCATGACACAGATTTCTACAGGCTATGCTGTGCTTTTCTTGAACAACAATTCCCCTTCAATCTAATCTACACAAGTTATTTATGTTTATGTTATGACATTTTTTCATATATAAGTAAATTAAGTAAATCACTAGAATAAAATTATCAGTATCATAAAAACAACATGAAAACTATTCATTTAGCCTTTTAATGTTAGACTTGGTATTTTGATATTCTTCTACAATCTTCTTCTGACAATAATTTTAGGTTGTATTTTTTTTTCAGAAGCTTGCTCACTGATACAAACAAAGCGATATTCACTGGCATTAGTTATTGTCTTCATTATATAACTAAACAAATGTCTTAAGAGTAAAATTGATGGAAAGACACAGTGCAGCTGCTGGAAGTTTTTTCAAATTAATTTAGAATATGTTGCTACCAATAAAAATTTCTTCGTTATTCATACAACCACAGATATCAAGATTTATATGGCAAAATTTCAGCATATCAAGAAATGCTGTCAAGTCTGTGTGTGGCTTTCAATTGTCTGGAAAATATGATGGGTTATCTCTGGAGTACTTCTGAAGTTGGGAAATTCTAGGTCATATTGGAAAGATTTTTCAAAACAACAAGTGCTGGTATGCCTCTATTGAAAGATTTGATTCCAAGAACCATAGAAAACCAGACTGGAGCTCTGTGTTACATATACAGAATGATATGATATACTATAACAAGACTAAATTCATGACTAAAGGATAACAATGACTTTTATCTCTGTTGCTGATAAACTTTAAATGTAGTCTTTCCTGAAGCACATAGAGAAGTACAGAACATAAAAAAGCAAACAATATCAATAAAGAGGGACAAGATTTCACAGAAAAGATAGTAACTATCACTCTTATAATAAAAAATGAACTTATTTGTTCAATAATTTATGCTCTTTTAAAATTCTCGTTTTACCTATGCTTGGTGAAATTTGACACAGCAATATAACCATTCCTCTTTAGATAATGAAGAAATAATAGTGAAGAGAAATTAAACTTATAAAGACAGTAGGTGCTCTAGGATTTGTTAGGCATATGTATGCAATGTCAATCTGAGAACAAGAGAATTGTGAAGTTAAAAAAGAAAAATGTTTAAATCTTTGCATTTCTGTAATACATGCAATGAAAGATTAACGTCAGTAAGACAAAATTGCTGTAGACATTAAATATTAGGAAAAAAATTTGTGAAACTGAACACAAAGGACTGGAGAGTGGCTGGCATAAGAATGACCCTAGATAATTTTCTCCTATGTGAACTTGGAATGTATGTCTGTATTTATGGAAATTAGATCAATATGCAATCCTTTGAAAACTCATTTAAGCATTACGAAAATTCTACATGTTTTCATTCTTGATGACATAAATGATAACAACATTGATAAGCCCAAATTAAAAAAAAAGAATAGGGAGAGAAAATTATATTATTGTTGGCTTTTTTTTCCCCTTGCTATAACACTTCACTGAACCATCCTATGTAGATTCACTAAGCTGATGGATCATTTGGCTTGAACTTTACAGACTAAAGCTAGGGAATTGCACCATTATCTCTTCATCAAAGTCCTGAACAGATGTGAAAATAATCTTTTGAGGTGTGTTTGAAAATTGGAAATAACATTTCTATATTTTTGCACTGCACACCGATCTTTTTTAGCATGGATTCCCACATGATATAAACCAGAACAGCTCTGTTGAAGTCACTGAAGCAAATCAATCAATACTGGCTAAGAATTTTGTCCCCAGTCAGTGCTTTGATGGGAAGGCAGAAAAGAGACTCTTCACTGTCATGTACTGAGAAAAGTCATTAGTCTTACTGGCTTAGGCTAAAGACTGCCCTTTGGAAAAAAAAAAATTAAAAAAATCACTGCCTCTTGGCTAAGAAAAGAATTGTGCAAATTTGAGTACAAACAATAGAGCCTTTGAACTAAGGATATGCAGGCATGAAACTGTTTATTTACAAGGAAAAATGACCCACTTCTCTAGGAACATGACCCAATTTAATCTGCTAGAAAAAAAAATTGAGATGCTATTTGACCTAAATTTTCTGAAGCAAAAGTTGTGTGGAAAACAGAGAAGTATCTATATAGTTCGTAAGGCAGCTTCATTTACAGGTCATTTACTCCATGTGTCAGACAGGATTGTGTTTCTTATAATAGGCTGTGATTAGGATTACCTGAAAACTTCCACAGAGCTTTGATCTGTCATATCACTCTTTTGCAGCTGTCTTAGGGATTCCAGTACACTGTAAACACTGGTATCACTTAAGTACACTCAGAGTCTCAGGACAGGCTAGGGTAACATTTGGTGAGAATGAAGTACCTTTCTCAGACAGATGTGCAGAGGCAGGAAGACCTGATTCTTCAACTGTCAGATCTGAGATAATTTGGTATGATTTTCCTAAGAGATCAGCCTACAATGCCACTGCTTTTAGAAATAGGCAGAAAAATGATGTTTTGATTATTTTAGATGGTCACTATGGTGGAAATCTCATATGCCTGCTTGGTCTGAAGAAATTCATGCTCCCTTGTCTGTACAGGAGCCTCTCCTGGGAACAAACCTCCTGACTTTGACCTATTTCTTTTTCTCTACATATCCATGACTGTACTGAATCATCAGAGACAGTAACAACTGGGTCACTGCAGAAGTATTTATTCATTGTATTTCAATGGCAAATCTTTCTGTGTACTCTTCTCAATGTGAATACCAACCCTGAAATTTTAGACAACAATGTACGTGATCTGTGGTATTCAAATCAGGTTGTAGTTTTAATTGAAAGATCAGATGTATCCCTTTCACTTCTCAGATAAATCAAAAACTGGAATGCTTGTGAATGCTGGATGGTCCCTTCTCCCCTGTCTCAGCAAAACTGCAAATGCAAAATGACTAATAGCTGCTTCATACATTTCGCTTGCAGAATTATGAAGAGATCGAATAATTTAGAACAAAGAACAGTATGAGTACTCTATCATCCAAGGTTTTGGTAAAACTGACTACGTGAGATAGCAGTAGCAAAATCTGGTTTGAGACTGTGACCTTTGGTCACAACTGTGATCAGTAAAATTATTTGAGGTATAAGACAGTTTTCATCATGTAGATTTCAGTATTTACTCTGTAGTTGTTTCTTCTTATATGTGTGTAGACCATGTGCAATAAATAGGAGAATGGATTTTTTTAAAAAATAATTTTGCTTGTTTGTTATTTTGTAGGTATTTGTATTACCTCTGATACTTTGATACTTTGTATTGCCTCTGGATGGGTAGCAAAAAGTCCCATGTGAACTTGGAAAGAACTTGAAAGATGCTCCAAAGTAAAAAAAACCCCAAAGTATATTCAAAGTACATGGTGACTAAAGGCAGGTGAACATTAAAGAATTTTATTAGATCTCAATAATCCTGCTTTTCTTGATGATTTACCTACTATGGGTATTTCTTTTGGTGTGATAAATCTTCAGGTTTAACTCTCTGATTCAATGGCTGTTACTGATAAACATAATAAACAAAATGATAACCTTTTTTGGTGAAATTATGTAGTAAAATATAGCAGCCTGCTGGAGGGCAGCAGATTTTCAGTCTGCAGAAATCTCAACTTCTCTGCTTTAACAGAGGATACACCGTGTGGTTCATCCAGCCACTGAAAATGATTTTATATAAGTGTGTAGATGCCACTATGTGACAAGTGCAAGGCCTGAGTTGGCTCTTCCTGTTACCCCTACTCAGCTCTATCTATATTGCAGAAACTCTAATAAAAATCAAACGAGTCCAGTAGGATTGGTAGAAGTAGATTCCAGTTATCTCAAGCACAAAAGTAGACCACACAGCAAAATTCTCCCAGCCCAGGTGTCTGTATATCACAAATAAAAAGGTTTTAGGAATGTCATAATATCAAATTGGTTCCTTTCATTTGCAAAAATATTCAGATACAAAATAACTTTCACTAGCTGTCCAATCTGTGCAACTGAAATGCCTGCTTTTTCTGAAGAGATAATTATCTAGCAGTGTCAATTTTGACAGTTATTCTCAGCAGACAAATAATTTATCACAAAATTTTTTTATATCTTCAGTGAATTGATGTTGGCAATTTTAAGATACAGGGTTTAACTCCCCTAAACTAAACAGAGCTCTCTAATTAGTGTTTGAAATTATTTGATTGTTTTCTTCACAATACTAATCTACAAGTTTTCCACTTTCATATTTGCCCTTGTACTAAGTGTGGAGCTAAGCATTTCTTGTACGTCACGGTGACAGATTTACAGCCTTGATTACTCATGGTTATTGTAGTCATCAACAATACACATTTGCATATGAACTTTTCACAACAGACTCATCTTATTTACAAATAGCATGTGGCTAGCCATGGTCTTTTTAATTTTAAATAGGAGTTTAGCATTAGAAATTGAAGCTAATTAAGTAAAGATAACAGTACTGCCACTTGTTATATAGTAGGAAATAAATAATTAAGATTAGTGGCAGAAATTAGTGGAGAATTGGACTGTTGAGACTAAGAAAGTTTTTAATTTTAGAAGGAGTATTTTAGAATTATTAATTCAGCCAGTCTAAAAAACATGTGTTCAGAATTTCTTCTGACAAGCTCACAGCAAAAAAGAACTCCTCTTTTAGAAGAGTTTCATATTGAAAAAGGATTGTGGCAGTACATGACAAAAGTCTCCACCTTCAAGTTCACCTATAGTTCCATCTTCCCCCTTCTGACGCCCTGCCTGCCCTTCTGCTCAAAGTGGTGCTTGCATTGTGGTTCAACTCCTAGAAACTATGAATGAAGCAAACTTCTTATGGGCATTTTTGATATCAGGTATAATTGTACAGCTACTACTTTCCTTTTCCATTATTTTACATTAGAGTTATTTCTTTGCATTTAAGAGATGTTTTTTGCCTACTACACACCTCCAGTATCTACACTTTAAAAATCTGAATTCTGGCACTAATTTTATACATATTTATTTAAAAATTATTATTTCATTTTTTTTAAGAGTACCTGTGATTTATACAGTATTAGCCAATAGAACATACTTTTCATTACTGCTTATTTAAAAATAATTCTTATGTTTATTAGCAGCTGATTTCTTCTTCAAATTCCTTTCTGAGGAATTAATTTAAATGTAACTCCTGCAGGTGAAGCATAGAAGGTTATTTTTAAGATAAAAAATTGATTTATGCACGTGCTAAGTGCTTCTGGAATAGAGTTTGCAGATTCAATCTTACAGTGCTGCACAATTTCTTACAGAGCTGTGATTCAGCCACTGGCTTAGGAGTAAGGAATGAAATGAAAAATACAAAAAAGGGAGGCCCTTCTCCCTCCCATATACAAAAGATATAAAGTAAATTAACATTTACCCTGTTCTCTAAACCATCTTCTAGATCCTAATAACATCTTTAATAGACATAACAGCATGACTGCTTAATAGCTTTTATTTTCCATTGTTGCTTTAGTGTCATACTTTTTGCCAAATCTCATTCCAGGAGTGCACAAATATCACTGCTGAGAGTGGAAGTGTGGTTTATTCCCATAGTTTTCTATTTGGGAAGACAAGTGAAGTAGAAGCTGCAGTAATCTTACGGTCCTCATCTTGCCCAATTTGTTTCAAGCACTCTGCCCTCCCTCCTACTGAATGAAACCATGGCTTGCTTTTCCTCCACTTGAAATAATCACCTGTCTTGTGGTGATTAATTTAGTTATGCAGATTTTGTTCTGCCTGTTTTTGGAGCCTCAGCCTCCCTGAGCTTTTAATCATCAAATCCACTGCTCATAACTCTTTTTTCATGCAGAAGTTTGCTACCTCCAACATGGGTGGTATATTCTGAGTGGTGCACCCCTCACTCAGCACTCAAGAGTGCTCACTCAGCACCACATTGCAGTCCCATCGTCAATTTTGATGCAGCTGTTCAGCCCAAATCCAGCTCGTTCCTGCTCATTTTCTGAAAGTACTCCTTCCACTATCTTCATTCCAGACCCTTAGCCAAAGCTTTTCCTCTTCAAAGTTATTTTTTTGCCAAATCCTGGTTCCACTACAGAGCATAGAAAATCAACAGTTCTGACCATTGTTTACTCAGGAGGAAATGGGATCTTTCTCCCAGCTTCCATCTGGGAGGAGAAGTGCTCTAGGCTTAAAAAATTTCCTTCATCATTTGATGACCCTACCAGCAGGTTATGTGTTCTGCAGCTTCCCCTCTCAGAAAAAAAACCCCAAACATTTTATTTTAATAAAATATCTTCCTCCTTTCCAGTCAGCCTCACTAGCATCCTACAGTTCTTTTTGCTTTTGGCAGCTCTCCCAGAACTCTGGGCTGAAGCAGAAAGAAACCACACTGATTCTGTGGTTTCTAGAAGAGACCAAGACTCCTTATTACATATTTCATGCAGCTGTGCTTTCTTGGCCACCTCTCTCACTTCCCCAGTTAAATCCCAGTCTTTTCTTCTCCATTAGCACATATGGTTTTCTAAGATGATCAGGTCAATGACTCATTGTACACACTTGTTAAGCAGGATCATTTTGAAGGTGCTTTGCAGTGAAGTGGTCTGGTTTAGTTTGTGTATATTGCAATACAGTACTGCTAGTCTTGACATTGGAAAGAATAGATGTTTTTATCTTATATCTCCTTTCATATTGGTAAGCAGATTTTCATGCTAAAATACACTAATATTATATCAATATACCAACTGCATTAATCACCATTAAATACCTTTAAATATGTTCACTTCTTTCAGGGTTCTATTAAAGAGGTTGTGAAAATATAGATGTCATCTCTGTGACTGTATATGTGTGTGAATCTATTTCCATACATATGTATACAGAGAAAACGCTTATGCTTTAGCTTATATTTTTTCAAAGTACATGATGATAATAACTCACAATCAATGGTTGCAGTATAAATTCCAAGACAGACCTTGAATTGCTATTAGAATATGTATCAGATGGACAAATAACACAAACACACACACACACACATACATACAATACAGTTTTTGAAGATAATAATCCAAATTTTCTTTGTATAGTAAGGGAAAAAAAGAGAGGTGTTAAATCTGTCCATTTACACTGCAATGATTCCACACCTCTAAGCAGATTTTTGGAGAAAATAAAACATTTTACAAATACAAATGTTTAACTTCAGAAACATTTTGGAAAAAAATTAGTTGGACAATATGAGGCCACATTTGAGTTAGAAAAATATGTATATGTTATTAAATGTTAATGAAAGTAGTTTTAGATTTATGTTTTCCTGTGATAGTCTCTTTATTATTTTTTTTTTTAATAATCATGATGTTCCTACAAAAGAAACCAGTGGTTACTCTGCACTTGGAGGTGCTCAGAGAGCAATAGAAATGTGTTACAGGAACTTGTCACCCTCTGAATTCTCAGAGCTGTTTCCTGGTGCAGTTCTGCAGATTCTATAGAAGTGAAGTGCTTTTTTTGTGGTAATTATAAACATGTGTTTTACGAAGGAGAAGTCACCAGACTTTATGAATTGAAGAATTGTTACCATGACTTAGTGTCACAGGCTTTCATACAAAGATTGAAATGGCTCTCCCTCTCCAGATGGCTGCTCCCATCTCATCCCTACCTTCCAGTCCCTTTTGTGTGCAGGTGTCAGTCCAATTACATTTCCTGACACCTGATAGCTGTGCTTAGCTGTGGTTTCCAGATCACAGATTTTTCAGTGGATACAGTGAAAATGATAGGGAAGTACAAGCAGCAACTTCATTTATATTAAAATTTTATGTTCTAGATGTAAGAAGAATGCTGGTATTTGAATAGCACTGTGTTATGAGAAGCAGGAAAGCAAAGAATAATGAAAATGGAGTTTCCAGTAGTGAACATGTGGCATGGGTTTTTTCTGTACCGTAGAGGATGGACCCTCCATCATGCAGCAGGAGGAGTTTGAGCAGATCAGGGTCTTATAAGAAGGCACCTGGAACAAAATAATAACTGCTGCACTACAGCTCAGATGTTTAGGGTTGTGCACTTTGAACAGTCTTGCTAAGTTCATTACTTTTTTAAGACTTAGGGTTAAGACCTGAGAGAATGATCTAAGGACTTTACATAACTAATAATCAATCCTGAATTTTTCTTGAAAAAAAGGTAGAAGGATGCATCTGGGATTTTGCTTAATTTGGCTGACATTCTCTCTCTGTTCTATTGAGTAATTTGGTAGTCCATCTTGTAACACTTCCTAGCCTCTTATATCTCTTCCTAGCTTCTTATATGGGCATGGGTCTCATAGTGTCTCCTATCTTCACATTTTTGTAAATCCTAAAATTCACTTCAACACGAGGCTTTTGTATAATTCATCTTGAGGATGTGATACAGCAGCATTCAGCACTGGGTAAAAAGATTGTACAAAAAGGAAAACCACAAGTATTTACAGCAAAGCTCAGCATTCTTATTTGGTACAGGATTTCTTGGCCCTGTGACACATCAGGGACATCACCCTTCTCCAGATTCAGGCTGCCATTTCTTTGCAGCTGCACTCTAATATGAATTTTTGAAAAGATTGCATGAACTATGCATGAACTTCTCTTGGCTACTTTGCTGCTGAAAATTTTCCTTCATCACAAAACTCTCAATTAAGTTTTGGTTCAGAAATGTCCTATAATATCAACTAAATAATTGCTGGATGCCGTTGTATGTGTTAACTATATTTGAAGTTCAAGAATGTTACATTTTTAATGGGATAAAATATTCTTAGAGCAGAAAGGAAACAAGTACCTTACTTCCATTTATAGTATGAAAGCCTGAAAAAGTTGAGAAGAAATTTTTCTTCCCTTATGTAATTATCTAGTTACATTAAAAGGGTGAAAGGGGATTTGATTTCCACTGAAATCTCAGGTGCTAGCCTCTGTAGGAAATACAATGATGACTAGATTAGATGAAGTAGCAGTCTACGTTAGGATGGAGACACCGATTATTCATAGGTTTTAAGACCCAGAAGGGACCATTATGGTAATTCAGTCTGACCTCTTGTATAACACAAGCCTTATAATTTCACACAGTAATTCTTGTGCTGAGCTCCTAACACATTCCTGTGCATTAGTAGACCAGTTCTGAAGCCTTACTTTGGCACAGAACAGAAAGTGGAAGTCACTAAGACAGAAGAATATTTTAGTCCCTTCCCTATCCTACTGGAAAGTGATAATTTCACCTGAGTACATAAGAAAGAGCAGTCAGTAAAGGTTTTAAGAGCACAGGTCCGAATTTATATCCTGAAATTTGAATATCATTATATTCCAAATTTTAAGCATAGTAGTTTATTTAAATTGGTGGAGAAAATTATGGAATATTATAGCTTAGACTAACTGGAAATGACTCATTCCTTTTCTGAAAATTTTTTTCTGCATCTCCTTTAAGCCCATCAAGGCAGCTAGGGCACAGCTGGTTTATATAGTGATGGAGGAGGCAGTGGGCTCCAAAATTTTTTTCTTTTCTATGTTTCTAAATCTATGTTAGTCCATTTTTAGTTATAATGCAGTTTAGTCTTCACTGCAATGCTAGAATATGAATGAAGAGTAAAAAGGCCATATTCTTGGGTTCAGGTGGATCAGGTCAGTGATATTCAGCCAATTTGCACATAATTGCTTCTGTTTATAACTCCTGTGCATAAGGTCCTTAGAAAGAATTGGGTGAGGAGAGGATGTGGGTTTTTCTTGTCTATCTATCTTAGCTGGGGTTCTTTTGTTAGTTGGCTTCGTCTGGTTTTATCCCTCGTTTTCCCTGGAAAGTAAACCTCAACAGATTGTTTCCCCTTTCACTTGACACTGAGTTTCTTTCCTATTGCTCAGGTACTTGTGTTCTCTGTGAGTGTGTGTTTTTGGATGTTTACATCAGGGAATGTATGCCTTTCTTTGCTTGTACTGCTTTTTATTTAACGTATATGGAAAATATTACAGTGTGTCCACAATGTACTATTTTCTTCAAAATGCACACATAGTTGCTTAAAATATTTTTTGACCAATCTGCTCACGTAGAAATCTCAAAAATGTTCAGGTCTATATGACCTGAGGTACTAATGCCAGAAAGAAGCGCAAAAGAGGAAAAGGAAATATATATGGGTTGCATTTTTATTTATTTTTCTGCTTTTTGGGTGTCCACTAGAGAAACTACACCATCTAACTTGAGGAAAATAGTAGGATTTGATCTACTGCATCATTAGTTCTGAACACCTTCCTTTTCTTCTGATACATACCTATTTTTCATATGTACCAGGACAGACTGAACTTTATTCAAACATGAGCAAAATTAAAGATATGAGAGATTGATCCATGGTCCTGACACAGTCCTGACACCTATACTTCTCTAGCATAAAAATTTGTAAGTGTGGATAATTTCCACTCTGTGACAAGGCAGAGTCTGCAAATATGACAGCTGAGAGCCATCAAGTTAGGAGATGATGCAAAGCTTTAGGCTTTATGAATGTACATTTGTTTTTTTAGGAACAGGACGGCTCTTTGAAATGGGGCTTCTCAGATTGTAAGCTGAGTGCCTCAGGCAGCTTGCCAAGAGAACTTGGGATCATTAACTTCCAAAATTTGTTTCCTGAGAAGTTCTGAGCTCTGATCCTGGCCTTACTGGAGATGTCAGTGATATTAGCCCTCTCTTGTTTGCTTTCTCTCCTGGATCATTGCTCAACACCTTTACATTTTTGAACAAACACAGGCCAAATAAAATGTGTATGAATTGTGCCATACGTCATTGAATGAACTGAATTCTATTAAGTAGACTGAAATTGCACCAGCAGGCACAGAACTGGAAACTGTTATATCATGAGAACAGGATTTGGGAAGACCCAGAAGGATGAGTATTTTCCATTGATGCTCATTATCATGTAATTAACCATTTCAGAATGGTTCTTTTATTTTTTTGTATTTTTTCATTATTCTTAATTCACGAAAAGATAAGCACAAAACAAATTCTGACTGCAATTGCTCTTGCCACCTAACATTATAGTACCTTATCATCGAGATACCATTTCTATTTTTTCCTGATTTTTCTAATTTTACTATTCCTGATAGAAGTAGCCACAAGGGAAGGCAATCATCCACTTTGGTGACTGTATATCTTTATAATTTCCTCAACTGCTGTTCTTATCTCTAAAAATAAACTTTATTATGTTTTTTATGTCCAAAAACATGATATTTCATTGTTATAATATCATATATTTTTGTCCTTGAGTTTGATTTTTAGAAATATATAGAAATTATGTTTGTTCAGTAGCTAACCCTGGCCAGCTCACATATATAAGCAACCCACAATCTTGTAAGTTGCTAACATATATAGCAACCTACAAGAAACAAAGAACTCAGAATCCTGCCTTAGTCTTTGCTGACTCTTAAGCACAGAATGAAATGTGAAGATATTTGGGAAGCTCTAGCCTTTTTCTGGATTTAACAAGGGAGCATATAAAACCAGGATGTATCAATTACCTGGAACTATAAATAAGTATAATTCCCAGTAGTTTTTTCATCCTAATTCTTCAGCAACGAGAGTATATATAATAGGAAATGTATTTTCTTAGAAGAAAAATAAATCCTCATCCTATCACACACAGCCAAACCCTCCCCAAGCAGAAGAGAAGGAGCACCTAAATCTTAACCTCTAAAAAGGAACCAGATATGTCTAGTCTGATGCTTTCAGAGAAACATAATTATGAGCCAAATAATTTCCCATTTTGTCCTCACTCTTTTAATCTGTGCAGGGCTAGCTACCTAAAGGAAATACCAGTGTGCTGAGACAGTGAAACTGAGGACAGACTGTGTGAATGTTGTAGATGTTTCAAGATATTTCCTTCAATTCCTTATAATTAGGCTCCTGCTGATACATTGTCTGTCTTCTAGTGATGATTCTCACTTGGAAATGAAACAGTCAAAACTATGATGATCCAAAGGAGCACTGGGCTTCTTGAATGATGGGAAAGGAATCTTCATGTTTTTATTTTCTCAGATGTCTCTTTCACCAGAAAGAGCCATCTTCTGTGTGCTTGCATTTTCCATGCATCATGAGTTGACTCAGAACATTCAGCATAGCAGATGACTGGGGACCTTAAACTGCATGATATGAGTTTTATTAAAGGCCAGTCTGCACCAAAGCACCAAAAGCCAAACAATAAAAAGTGTGATAGCACTGGAAGAAAAAGAAGAGAGATATAAAATGTGTTAAATATAAATGCATTCTGAGGCAAACGTGATGGGAAAA
>VXBB01025244.1:58714-72682 GCA_013399915.1 Illadopsis cleaveri | reverse complement strand
AGAGTGCAGGCATCAGGAAATTGTCTTCTGTGTTTGGTTTGGTATAAACCCCATGTTTGCAGGTATAAACCCCATGTTTGCAGGTATAAACCCTGCAAGGTGCTTTCTCCCCCGGCTTGCCTTGCTTCAGTATATTATCCAAGGAAAATAATTTTTTCCATCAGAAATAAGAGGACAATAGTGCTTATTTAGATGAATGTTTTCATAGCAGTTGACACAGGTATTGAATGGAAGACCAAAAGACACATTTGGGTAAAAAACTAGAGCTGAATGTTTATGCTGTATAACTGGGATCAGTAGATGACACGTCCTTTGTAGTTTCTATGGAGATAAACAAATATAAGACAAGTTCACTATTGCTCAAATGAAATTTTCCAGAATATTTTCTAAATTATTCAATACAATTTTTTATTTCTTAACTAAGAATTGCAGTAGTACAGAGGCCATCTTCCCAAAGATAATAATTTTTATCTACTAATACCTGAAACTATAGTGACCTATATCAGCATATATCCTGGAAGTGATACATCTGTAAATAACTGTGAAAATTAATTTAATGCTCATTAAAATTGTGATTAGATGCTGAGTTTTTAATATATTTTGTCAGGTTAAATTCCAATCTTAGAACAGGGTAATTTAATGAATGTCAATTTCAATGTATTTTGCCTTAACTGTATTCATCCAAATATTTTGACTTAACTAATAGGCTGATTGTTTTATCACAACTGTTTAATACTTATGTGACTCCTGTAAAACATTAACTGTAGACTTATTATTGGTTCCTGTAAGACATAAGAGTGTGAGACCTTATGTATGTATCTGTTACTACACTAAATTTGTTGCTAAATTTGCCCTAAAGACACTTTAAAAAATTTAAATTAGTGTGACTATTCCAAGTACTTCTGTGGCACCTGAATAATACTTTTAGTATTAACTGCTTTGATCCAAATGTTTCTTTGTGGTGCTGTCCAACTTTTATTTTCAGGACTGAAAGATAATATTTACCAATGAGGAAAGGTTTCCCTTCCCTTCTCTTCTCTTCCCTTCCCTTCCCTTCCCTTCCCTTCCCCAAACCAATTGATATTAAATTATATAATTTGAAAATACAAATTAGAGTGCTGTCAATAGCACTTCTTACTGCTTTTCTCATTTTAAGGATTGAAATTTTGATTTTACAGGAGGTCTGATGAATTGTGGGATTTCAAGATTTTATATTGAAGAGATCTGCAGGCATGTTGCTAAATAAGAATTAATATTTACGGATGTAATCTAGATATAATTTCTGACACTGAAACCTAAACCACAAACTAATTCATGAAAAAAACTTGTTTTGAGCTTTGAACATTTAATCACCTTGATGTGTGTCTGATTTCTGAAAATTAGGAGAAATTACATTAGTATCCTCAGATTGTCCTTTGTGCTCTTAAGATATGTCATAAAACATAATTTCCACAAGAATAATTTATCGAGGCAGTACAAAGGGAGAATCAAATCATTAACAGAAATGGAAGATGTCAGTGTTTAAAGTTGTAAGGACACACATACATATATGATTTAAGATGGGTTAAGTTTTATTAAGATGGGCTAAGTTTTAAAGGAAAAAAAGCTGAGTAGAAAAGTTATTGCTGTCAATTTAGAAATCACAATCCACGTGCTACAGGTTTAGGATAAGGACTGCTGCTCTCCATCTGGTACAAATGGTTTTGCTTAATGATTTCCCATGAGCTGTACTGATGTATACTGTTTGAAAATATGACCCACAGCTTCCAGACTTCAACACCTCGACAGTGCAAACCACGTGTGGTAGAACTGTGAATGAATAAAAATGAACCAGCCCATTTTCACATGGTCAAAATAATACAAAATAAAAACTGATCTATGAAACAGGGGTGGAATGGCTTGGCAGCACTGAAGGGTCAGCGGAACAAGGTCTTTACATTTGCTCACTGTCCTTCTCACAGTGTGTTCTGTGTAATATATTTACTCTGGATACATGTTTGCCAGGCACAGGGGAGACAAGGGGTACAGAAAAACAAATTTTGGATCTTATAATGTTTAGCATGTTCTCATACACACACATCCAGGACCTTGAAAATACAGACTAACAAAGTCTTGCAGGAGACAGAAACCGAGGGCCTGACTGTCTTTCTATTGCTGTGTCATTGAAACTCAGAGAGACCTAGTTAAATCCGTCAGTAGAAGCTGAGATCTCAACCTCAGAATTATCAGGTCATTTATCCCACACACTGCTGTTCTTTAGCTTTCTGGTGGCCATCCCAGTACCACACGTGGGTGTTAGTAATTTAAAGACTGTGTGCTTTGTCTTGCCTTTTTCAACACAGAACATTATATGCAGTACTTGGATACCTGTTGGGATAGGGGATAACCATGCCCCAGCTCTGGTCTCTGTGGGCATTCCCCTGCTGATGTACATGAGAAAATTCATGATAAGTGCATTAATGCACCTTTTGCTGCTGATATTACTGATTGAACAACCTCTTTCTGTTGTTCATCTCCACCATTTTCCTAGGCATTTTGCTGCCCTTCTTCCCCATTCCTATTTAGCATATCAGCTGAGCGATCTCTGATTGCCGATTAACTCTGTTGAGTCTCCTGAAATATAAGCAATTTTCTCAACTTTGAATGTCATATGTTCAGATTGCAAGTTATGATGATAATAGTACATTTAGTTCTAAAGTGTTTTGCACCCACTTTCATTGCTTATTCAAGTCCTATAAATAAGAAAATTTGAAATGCATCTCTTTTCTACTGCTGTTGATTGACTGAGCCCCCTGAGGCATAACTGTCCAAAGGGCTTAATGCTATGACAAATTGTCCAGTCTTAAGTTTGCAGGAGACATGCTATGAACTTCAGCAGTGGATTCATAATTAAGAAATGTAGATATGATAACATTCACTAGTTGTGCTAAGAAACAATACAATTTACTGAAACAATGAAGAGTAATAAGGCATTGTAAGTACTTCTCCTCTCCATTTCATTTCTTCATCTTAATGTAGATTGCAATTTTTCACCATTGAGACAACAGTAAGTTCCTCATGCTCTGTGTCCTTTTTAGGAACATAGTTAATGAAAGAACTGGGCCCATTTCATGACCTTACTGAGACGTCTGCTGTTTTCATCCAGCAAAGTGGAAAGTCTCACCAGCTGAATGTGATCTTTTCATTGCTTCCTTCAAGGCTGCATCCCCAAAGAATGGGAGCACAACTGAAGGGTCATTGATGTTTATTCCTTTACAGAACATGTCAAGAAGAGTAAAACAGGTGTCACAGTCTCCAACATTACACCCCAAAGTGGTTGACTGTTGACGAGGCATGGAAGCATAACCTACACAATGTTAATAAGAAATGCCATTGTTAGGGCAGTTGATAAATCTGTCTATCAATCTAATTTATCATATATATGTAAGATTACGCCACTGTAGAAATTATATTGAACCATGAGTTAATTGTGAACAGCTGAAGGTGAGTATTAATTGTCAGCATGACCAAAATTTATACCAGCACTGGTCAAATGCAAATACACAAATAAACAAGGAATCAGAATCACTGTAAACAGATCTGTAGCATTGTATTTCTTGTGGCAACATTAATTACTTTGAACAGCAGATTTTGCTGATGGTTATGTTTATTTTTTACTTTATTATAAAAATCCATTCTAAAGTACAGTTTCATAAAGTGGTTAGAGAATGCCATCCAGAGGGACCTGGATAAGCTCAAGAAGTTGGCCCATGGGAATCTGATAAGGTTTAACAAAGCCAAGTGCCAGTGCTGCACCTGTGTCAGGACTGTCTCAGGTATCAGCACAGGCCGGGGACGGACAGCCCCAGAGCAGCCCTGCCCAGAAGGACGTGGGGGTGCTGGTGGGTGAGAGGCTGGACATGCCCCGGCCATGGCACTCACAGCCCAGAGAGCCAAACGTGTCCTGGGCTGCATCCAGAGCCCCGTGGGCAGCAGGGGAGGGAGGGGATTCTGCCCCTCTGCCCTGCTCTGGTGAGACCCACCTGGAGCTCTGCATCCAGAGCTGGGGTCCCTGCACAGGGAGGGAGCAAGCCCAGGGGAGCAAGTGCAAGGGAGGCCACCAAGATGATCAGAGGAATGGAGCCCTCTGGAAATGCTGAGAGATGTGGGAGTGTTCAACCTGAAAAGGAGAGGGTTTTAGGATGATTTGATTGTAGTCTTCATGAGAGGAGCCTAAAAGAAAGATGGAGAGAAGCTATTTACAACAACATGCAGTGACAATGCAAGACAGAATGCACTGCCACAGGTTGCTCAGGGAAATTGTCAATGCCTCATTCCTGGAAATGTTCAAGGACAACTTGGATGGAGCTCAGAACAACCTGGTCCAGTGGAAGATGTCCCTGCCCATGGCAGAGGGGTGGAACTGGGTGATTTTAAGGTCCCTCCCAACCTGGCCAGTCAATGTTCTGTGATAAGTTACACAATGTAGTGATTGCCCTACAACTACAGTGCCAGAGGCACACTTACAACTTTAACTATCTTTGCCACTCCACAGCTATATTGTTTTACATCAGAGTGAAACAGGGCACCAGGAAAAACTTTAGTTTTTAATACCAGAAATGTTAACTTCATGAAGATCTTTGGTTTGAAAAATTTACTAGGTGTCATTTTAAGGTGCATATTCTTTAGATTTTTCCCTAGTTGATAATGTCCTTTAGATTGTGATATAGTTCCATGAAATATATTCCTGCTTACCTTTCCTATCAACTCCTCCTCCTGCATCCAAGAATGAGAAAAAGGGATAGAATTTGAATGATAACATTTTTGAGAATAATATTTTTAAATATAATCCTCTATATAATAAAATGCCACGTTTGTAAGAAAGATTTTCATTTGCAGAAGATGCACATTCTGAGGAGATCCAAGGCCACATAAATTTGGCTTTCTGTCAGATTCTGGCATATTTTTTAAAATTTTATTTCATTTTTCATAGATTCCTCTAGGTTATAAATAAACTCTGCAGGGTAGTAATTTTTCCTTTGGAGAAAAATAGTTTAAAAAATAGTTAAAAATTTAATCATGCCATCTATTTTTAATTCAATGTATGTTCTCCAGAAGGATTTTTGAAAGCTAAATATTTGGAACCTTTTTTGACCTTTAATAATACTTTTTAATCTTCACTAAGCATTCATTTTACACAAGAGTAAAGAGGAGCATTCTGCTCTACTAAAACTACTGATCTGTGAAAAAAAAATCCTAATTGTTGAAAATTCTTATGAATCCCCACTGAAATACACTCAGTGGGTAAAATGTTATTTTGTCTTGTACCTCTGTGTACACAGGACTGCTTCACTGAAAACTGCTTGATTCCTTACACCATAGTGCAAGAAAGAGGCTTTTGGCAAAGGTTCTGCATGCAGTTTAAAGTATAAAATAGTAACATTTGCAGCTCAGTATTTATATTAACAAAACAAGGGCATGGATTATCTGAGAACAAATTCCTTTTACTTTTATGAACTAATATCAATAAGTGCATCACAGAAGGAATTGATTCCTCCCACAATTGACTGCAATTTCAGGCTGTGCCATGGCCTGTTTCACCTTTGTTGCACAATATAAACTGACCCCAGCTGCATTTCTTCATTGCTATTGGATTTTCTGTCTCCATTCTTTTTGTCAGAGTTTCTCATGAGTCCATTTGGTCTTGAAAAAAGGTTTCTTTCTTTCTCTAAGTATTGTTTAGTGATGGAAGTGCTGTCTAAAATTTATTTTTGCCTGCCTACCTGTGTTTTTGTTTGAATTTTCCTCTCTCCTTCGCATCCTTTGCTGTCCAAGGCTCTGCCTGCCAGTTTCTGGTCCTCTACATTTGTTATGCTGGGCCTCCTGGTAGTACTCCCCCTTCAAGGGCTGGTGGAGTCAATTTTCAGAGGCTTGAAAATCATGTGTTCTGCTGCCACTTTGCCATTCAAAAGGGCTGTAGAATGGTTCTGTGCCTTTTGAATGTGTATTAGCTGTGACCCAGTTTTTTCCCCTTGTCTTGTCCGACAGTTTAACAATAAACCCTGTTGTGAAAGTTATGCAGATAACAACTATTAGGAAAAGGAAGCAAAATGAAGCATCTCGAAGGAGTGTATCACAACTCAAACTATTAAAACTGTATCCATTAATACTTGGGAGAGTATTAGGGGGTTTTTTATGTCTAACGCAGGGTGAATTAATAAATCAATATCTTAAAACTAATCCTAAAATAATGAATAATTCTTGACAGCTGACCAATCTTGTGTTTTGCAAAGTTTTGGTACTTTCACAAGAAGTGCTAAGACTGAATATGAAATAACAGTTGAAAGTAAGTTTATTTGGAAGCTGTCAGAACAGTGTATTTACATAGTAGTTAACAAAAAAGAGATTAAATTTCCCATAGTGTCTGCGCAGCAAAGCACTTATGTGACTTCTTCTACTTCCATCTGGAGGGTAATGGTCCCTTTTTTCTCCTTGTTCCTACTTCCCTTCTTTTATGCACTTTACCCTGTAACCTCAAAATTATTGGGTTTGTTTCCTGCAAAGAAGATCTGAATGTGGAGTAGATTATCACACTATCCAACAAATGTTATTTCAGATTACAGACTAACAATATGTACATGATTTTACACAGGATTTCTGAACTACTGTTTCATGTCTACCTCTCTGGACACTTGGTTCACAGCAAGAATATTGCCCTTCCAAAAAGTCTAAACTCAGCTTAGGTCTGGTCTTTCTTCAAACACCACCTGTCATAGCAGTAATCCCATATTCTGATCTTTCCACAGGCTTGTGTGAATCATAGTTTAAAGCCCCTGCTGAAGAACTGGCTACTGCTGGTGGTTGCATCTATTTTTTTTCTGACCAGAGAGTAATGTCATGAGCTTAAAAAATGCCACAGGAAATATCTGAGAATTCAGGGTGAATAAGGACTACTTAGCTCCTCTGGAAAGCAGATGTGTCCTGCGTCAAATGTTGGACAACTAAAAGTTACAGTACCAAACACAATGACTGCTTTTGAAAAGTTAACCTCTCTTGCTCCCATGCATCCATAAATTATCACTATATTTAGTAGTGATAAAGTGTGGGTGCTCTGACACCTTAGTCAAGTTAATGAAGAATGTTTTGATTGTATGGATAGGATAATAGAAGATATGAAAATTATTACTATCAACATTTTAGCTCTTATGACTAGCTATTTTTTTTTATTTTAATGGTCTGTGTCTTGTTTTCTCTGCTGTTTTACAGAATTCGCTTATTTAAAAGGTATTTTTCCTTCAGCCCTTTATTCTTAGACTGTTGGAGTTTATAACATCAATTTAATCTCTCTCATGTTTTTCTCCTCTTATTTTAGTAGTAACAAATTTTCTGCAGGAACGAAGCTTTAATGTCTTTTAATGATGTGTCATTTACAGAAGAGTGCTCTGGTTGTAGCATATCCACTTCTGGTTTAATTAGACTGCTGCTCTTCTAGGTTCCTTTCATCTTTCAAAATATATGCTGCCATTCTCTATTTTCCCCTTGCACTTCTTCTATCTTGTTTCTAATTATCATGAGAGTTGAAGAGCTTGCCCACTTTTAATGTTCTTTGGCTTCACAGAGCCTGTATCATAGCCTGCAGATAACAGGTGCTAGCAACAAACAAACCTGCTCAGCAAGCTCAGATATTTGTTTTTCCACAGGATAAATAAAAAGAAAAAAAACAAAAAAACCAAAAAACCAAAGAGGGTGAAAAGAAACATGCATCACAAAAAAAAGGACAGGTACTTTGCAGTACAAGCGCGAGAGAAATATTGAACTGATTAAATTATTTATTTACTAGTCCACTTATATATACACTAACATAAACTTTACCTTGTTTCTTTAACCCTGGTAGATAGCCATGTGATCTAACATTAATGAGTTTCTCCGTGTTTTTGAATGTGCTTTGAACACAGCTAATCTCCCAAGTCTCTGTTGATCTTGATCTTCATTTTCTGAAGACTATCCAGAGTCACACTTTACCCTCTCTTTTATGGTTAAGATGAAGCATCTGCTGCCAGCTTTCTTCATTATCATCATAAAGAGTGAGGGTTTAAAAGCTAGAAGGATGGTGAAAGAGTGTGGCATGCACTTGAAAGGTAAGTGTCCTGGAAAACTGACAACCTATGTGTATGGAGTTTTTACTGGGCTATCTTCTCTTCCTCTGCCTTTTTTCCTCTTTCACAGAACCAGCATTGACAATGGTCTTGTGCAACTGATTAGTGCATGACAAACAGACTATTTATTTGTTTTTCAAAACTGAGATCTTTTATTACATTCTAGTTCTATTTTTTATAAATAATGTTTTCCAAAGAAGATGGGAGAAAATTGACCTTTTTGTTCTGAGTCTTCCAAATTTCAGTCTTCTCTGATCTACGTGAAAAATTAGATCATACACATTCCAAAGATTGTTATCACTGCATGAAAGCATTGATGGCTTCACTTCTTAAATGAGAGAAGACTGACTAAAAAAAGATTAATAACCTTTGAGTAGTGGAAAATATAAATCTATTTATTTCATAACACTGTTATCAATGGCTCATGTTCAGTTGTTGGCAATTTACTAGATTAAGACTTAACACTCAGAGAACAACGTTACTTATTTTAAAATCATTGAAAAATAATCTGAGATTAATTTCTTTTTATTTTTTAATCTTTATTATTGACAAAACTCTAAGTTACTGAATTAAAACTTGCAAATCTGGACAGCTGTGTGGTTTGGTCAGTGAATCCAAACTGTACTCTTTTTGCACAAAGATGCAGTAGGCAATCATTTAGGAATAAACAATTTCTGGGGGGGGGGGGGGGNGGAGAAGTGTAGAAGAAAGAAAATGGGGGGGGGGGGGGGGGGGGGGAAAGACAGAAAGGTAGAAGCAGTGAATGCTTGTATGCCTGCTAACACAGTTTACCTTGCAAGGTTTAGTGTTTTCTTGGTTTTTCCTTTTTAGCAAAACTTCAAGTATTATCAGAGTAGCAGATGAAAAGGACCTAACAGGAAGCTGAGTGACCTGTAAAATATTTTGAGCAGGAAATATTTTTGTACAGAGATAGGAAAAAGAAGTGTCACATAACGTGTTCTTCAACTATTCTGGAGTCAGTAGAAAATTGACAATTTTGGTGGGAAAGAAACTGTTCCATTATGCCAATGTATTTCAGCTAAACTAATGTGGGCAGGTAGTGATGACTCTGCAATCTCTACTTTTTACAGGTTCATTGAAGAATGTTTGAAAAATCAGGAACACTTCAGAAATGTACATTTACACAAATTGTATTGCAGTATATCACTCTTTATATAAAAAAGTTAAATACTGTTGGAATTACAAAAGGAAAAACAAACTAGAATAATTTTACTAATCCAATATGATGAAATGTATATTGAATTTACACAATAGAGGTGTCTGTCAAAGTAGTAGTAAATGCTTTGAAAAAATATAGACATGATAAAAATTTAAACAAAATACTGATGAAGAAGAGACAAATTGAAGTAATTATTTTCTGGCATTTTTTAATAAACCCCTTCTTATTGTCAATCTTATTTAAATCTTATTTCCTGAATAATCTTAGTCATTTTTCTACTTAAAACACTGTTCACATAGCTAAATAACAGTGCATGTAGAGTGGTAGTAAATTTATTTTAAGGATTAGAATCCTTCTAATTAGGTCATCTAAAACACCTGGTTAGTTCTACTCGTCTAGTTTGTAGTTTTTTGCCATGCCATTGAGACACATGTCAATGTTTGTATCAAAAGGCAATTTCCTGTTGGTCAGTATTTACTTCCAGAATTGTGAACCCTCATGCAGCAAAATAAATTGAACCTGCTGCTACCGGAGGTGAGCAATTAAACCTCTGACTCAGGCACTGCTACAGCCATGGCTAAAGTGAATTTTTACACTCTATTCTGTATTCTGAACACAGCTCTCAGATGAAGGCCAGTGAAAGCACAAAGGATTGTTCATCTTTGTATCCTACTAGGACTTGAGGTATTTAATTCTGCTAATTACAGAGGCATATCATTCTAGCAAGGCTGAAACCTTCCAAAGAGTAGAAGTGCTGAAATTGTAGGTCTATGCTCAAAATTCTGTCACCTCCAGACTTTATTTGCTTTTCGGATTAGGTGGCAACTCAGAGATTTTAAATTTATGCTGTTTAATTAGTGTGCTATTTAGTTATTTAAGGATGATTTAGTTAATAGGGGCTAATAAAACGAGAAAGGATGCAGGGAGAATAAATGATTGATTACAAACTTTGTGAAATAAAAGCTTAAATGTATTTCTAAGCATCATGATGTGACCATGCCTAAGGAAGAAGTGCTGACATAAAGTGCATACATCAAAGGACTCTGTATATGCTAGAATACATTTTCCCTCTGTCACTGGAATGTGAATCGCTCTTTTCTTTCCCACTCTTTCTTTCCCCAACTTGTCTGTCACTTCCTTCTACCTTCACATCTACCTTTATCCTTCCTTTTTCAGTCCAGCTTGTTGTTTATGTTTCATTTAAAGTTCTGTGACTGGAAAATGAAGACCAGGGGTTTCGCTTATAGGAGTGTGATATTCTGAAAATAGCATTATTACTCTAGCAGTTAGAACCATGGCAGTCCTTGCCTTATGTATAGACAGACTAGACCTGATAAATGAGTTGTTTACAGCCCACAAATCTCATTGGAATTAACAGAAGTGAAATAGCTCATCTTGAGTTAAGAAAGGATTTTATTTCTTTCTGTCTAAATCTTTGCAAAATGCAAAAAGATAGTCAGGCTACATGACTAGTGCTTCAATCCACTGATCTGTTTGTAGAGTTTGTGAAATGAAAACTAGTGCAAGTGCAGAAACGTACAAAGTGAAATAGGTTATTATTATTTCATTAATAACTGCTTGCACTAGAAAGTTTCACTGATCACTGCCTTCTGGGAAATTTGGAAGAGTAACCTCAAGGACACAAAAATAAAAAAAATTGCAGCAAGCAAACAATGCACAGCATCAATTATCAAATTTCTGATGTAGCAGAAAAAACAATCTAAAAATCACAAAAATAATATCTGTCAAAACTTTTGTACAGGAAATAGTAATTTAATCTCAGAACTTGCAACCAGGAGAAGTTTAGGATCCATCATTTGAATAGGAAGAGATTATCATCTGCAAATGTTTTTGATTGGGAGCAGTAAATATCTGAACTATTGCAACAACACACCAGGGACTAAATAATTTCTAGACAAAAATTCAGCCCGTCTTATACTGTTATGACAGTTATCCCTATGCCTTTTAGGGAGAACAACTCAGAGCTTCTTTGCTTGGCCAGTGAAAGAGAGAAACCAAGCTTTCTAGGCACTTGATGACTGTAGGCAAGGTTGGGCAATCACCAAAGAGTTGGTGAAGGACGAAACTACAGGGTTTAGCCCTTATTGACTGTATTGAGTAAAGTTATCATACAGGATGATGATGATTTCTTGCACTATATATGAGCCAGACACTGACCAGTAAAGGCAATTTTTATATTACTGAGTTGGAAACACCTCATTTTGCAGCCAAAGTGCAAGTCATCCAGTGCCTACTCTTCCCTATGACTGAAAAAACTCTTCCCTTGAATGAGAACTATATTTCATCTTACCAAACTGCACACGTTAAGTGACAATAAACTGAGGCAGGTGCAGCCTGTCTGGCTCAGCCCAGCAGCATGCATTTCAACTGCACTGCAGCAGGACATCAATCCACAGCAGCAAGAGAGGGCTGCAATATTAGTCCTGTGTGTGGCATGTGAGCATCCAGGCAAAGAACTCCCTGATCATTGCAGGGATTTAGACTAGATAGCCATTTAAAGGTCTGTTCCAACTCAAATTTTTCTAGAGTTCTGTCATTCTATAACAGGATCTTACAGCTACAATATGTGCGTGGTACAGTCAGACTAGGGGCTGATGTGAAATACAAAGGTCTTGTGCGTGGTTTGCTTTTGCA
Organism: Illadopsis cleaveri; assembly: GCA_013399915.1. Classification (NCBI taxonomy): domain Eukaryota; kingdom Metazoa; phylum Chordata; class Aves; order Passeriformes; family Timaliidae; genus Illadopsis; species Illadopsis cleaveri. The sequence continues at coordinate 60,712 of VXBB01025244.1, read as the reverse complement.
AAATGCAGGATGATATGAACACTGTGACATTGTGAATATATTCCCAGGATACACTGAAATGAGAAGGTTGATCCACACATATAAATCAGGTTCTACTTACCTCTAAAGTTTGCTGTATTAGCTTTGCTGAAGTGCATGTATCTTTCCTCTGTAATCACAATATTGCAAAATTACAAACAACACAATTTCATGGTAACTGTGATTCCATTCCAAGGTAATTATTAGAGAACAATGATTTTGAGGAGTTTTTCTAGCAAACAAAACTCCCTCTGGCTTTATGACTTATGACAAATCAATAACATTCACTTGACAAAACATAAACAGCCTGCAAAGAGTTGATTCTCTTGAATGAAATGGGAATCAGAAATTCAATTAAGTTTATTAACACAGCAGAAAACAAACAAAAAATTCTTTGCAAACAAAAAGAGCAATTAAATCCAGCACCTAAGTGATTTAGTTGGGCAATCTTAATTGCAATACATTAGTCTTAATTTTGGTTTCTGACTCTGTTGTCTTACCTGAGATCCCTCAAACAGTCAAGAATTCTACAGTGATGAAATAAATTAAAAATACCCCAGCTACACAGAGGCCACTCTTGACATAAACTGTTAATAATGAAAATATGGATCAACAAAGGAAACACACTGATGTAGTATGTCTGAAAGCTTATTGATTCTCCAGTACATTAGTTCTTTCCACCAAAGAGTTATTGTCCAAGAATGAGTCAGAGGACAAAATATAAGATTCATTTTTCACTGTTCTCATTTATAAGACTTTTTAAAGTGATTAATGTATTTTTGATTTATTGTATTTTAATTTAACACACTTAAGTCCAAAGAATGGGATCTGTCTCAGAGAATGTTACATATCAACAGATCATAGTGGTATTGGGTAAAGAAAATTCTGCAGAATATTTATATACAGAAATAACTACATCTAAAAATACATATTCAAGCACATAAAAGACAGGAGGTCAATAAAAACATGTAATTGTAAATAACAGTTGAGCTAATACAGACAAAGAAGGTTCTTTTGGAAACTAAACAAGGAAAGACTTGTCTAGAAAAGGAAGTTGCAGATACAGCTACAAATTTTCACTAAGAGAAAAACATAGCAGCTGTTTATGTCTTCTGAGTTTATGTTTTTCAATTTCGTTGTTCTTCATTATTAAACCCACTTAATTCTGATCATGTGAAGCTGCTGTTAACTGCCCTTTCCAAAGATTTAGGGAATGTTGCTAGGATTCATACCTTCATTGCCATTTTATATTCAAAAAATTCCCATGTTGAACTGGGATTAGGAATTCTGTTTAATAGAAACCATGTGAGTGAAGAAAAAAAAATTGTTTGTTAAGAAAAGTATAAATGCAAAAAATGTGGTATGTCAATAACTACCCTGAGCACTCAAGAGTTTTCCTCAAAACCTTAGTTTATTCCAGAGATCCATCATGGTGATCAGCATTGACTGAAGTTACTCCTTCCTCTATTGATTTTTGTGATAATAGCTCTCCAATAAGTCTCAGAAAGCTGAAGTGGAAATATCCTCTAATATGTCTGTCATACATTAAATTGTCTGGATGTTTGCTGAAGGATAAATGGGCTCTGATTTTTAAATTCTCTATATAACTTGTAGTCTCAGTTAAGACTCAAAAGGGAAAAAAACCCAACCATTAAAACCAGGAAACACTACTGAAAAATCATAAAAGTATTTTGTTTTTTCTACTTTTGAGACAAAATCACAAGAAAAATTTATCTTTTCTTCTTCATTTTCATTGGAAATGTAATTGACTGAAAGGCTGCTATATTACACCTAGCCTGCCCATGCTGGAGAGATTGCTTCCCTGATCACAGAATCACAGAATCACTAGGTTGGAAGAGACCTTCAAGGTCATGAGTCCAACCCAAACCTAACACCTCAACTAAACCATGGCACTGTGTGGCATGTCCAGTCTTTTTTTAAACACATCCAGGGGTGGTGACTCCACCACCTCCCTGGGCA
>VXBB01025244.1:26210-49871 GCA_013399915.1 Illadopsis cleaveri | reverse complement strand
CACGATCCCGCCAGCTGCCTTGCCCTTACTGCACACACCCTCTAGCAAACAATGCCTGCTTTTTAGGCCATGGGTGGTGGGGTGTAATCAGAGCTGCAAATCAAGTTTTTGTCCATTAAAATGGGATATTAAAACTTCATATTAAAGCCTGAGAAAAGGTCGGAAATATTACTTCTGCTTTTGCATATTAGTGTAGTTGAGTGCATAATATAACCCACAGCAATTAAATAATGAGAGGAAAGCTCTGATGGTTGCAGAGAGAAAGTTTTTATTATACAACACAGTGACAGGTTTCTTCCCCCTGCTTCTGACTTTCTGTTGACATTGGTGTTTCTTATCTTTTCCAGCCTCCCACACATATTGATTACCTCTCAAGCTGATGCCCTGTGTTCTCCCTTGACTTGCTGCTTTATCTCGCTCTGTAACACTTGTACATTTTTAGTTACTTCTATTCATACACTTGGGCCAAATTTATCCTTGGTTTTCTGCCAGGGAGTTACATCAAGTATAAATTTGACCCTCAGTCTTTCTTACTGCTTCTGAAATCAGGTTTCCAAACAGATGAAGACTGGGTACCCATGATGAAATATTTATAGTGTAAGACTTGACTCTGCACACAGAGAGAAACACAAGGTCTCTAATCAAAACTAGAGCTTCTTCAGAGGCACAATCACATGATTTTAAGTCTGTGACAGACTTTCTGTTCTCCACTTGTTGCCAGTGGTTTCTGCAGTTACCTGATTAGCACATAGGTTTTACTGTGTATTCTCTGCTGTGTTCTGTGTGTACCTTCAAGGCAGATTTGAAGCCTTCTTTGTGATCCTGTTATCTTGAGCTGTTGGTGTGTCACTGAATCCTCCAGCATAAGTCTGAGGAGGACAGTGTCCCCAAGGAGCAGCTGAGGACTGTGCCAGGTTCCAGTGACACTTCAGCAGTGCCCTGCTTCTCCTGGGAGTGATATGGAAACCTCTATGACAGCTTTACGCATGAGTTTTATGTGAGCCTTCTGTGACTCTACAGGAAGTGTCACATCTAAGGAATGCACATCTCTTGGGTCGTGATGTAGCATAAATCCTGGAATATAATTTAATTCTAATGTATAATTCTTACTTTTAAATCCACAAAATGCAGCAGAAGCAACACAGTTTACTCTCACTCTTGGGGTACAGAAAAATGCTGCTTAATTTGAAAGCATCTGAAACACAAAGGAAAATTTTTTATATGAGATATATTGATTAATATATGCCCTATATGGCTTTGTATTTAGTGCTTCACTCATTATCCTTGAACTTTTTCTGTCTTTAGGAAAGACTGGCAAAAATGGATGGATTTGGAGTGAATTTTTTTCTGTCACAAGTTGTCCTCTGCACACTTTTTGCATATGGATTTTATTTCCAGATTATAGCAAGGTTCTGAATTCAAATTTATTGGAGAGGGAAAGAAATAATAAAAAATTCATATTGGCTCACAAATAAGCTAGAAAATTGTAAATGAATTTATTTTCTTAATTTCTTAGTAAGATAGAAAGTTCACAAATTTAAAAATGCTAATATAAACACAGTAAAGATTTAAAAATTAAGAATTAAAGGTAAAAAATTAAATATTACTTCTGCTTTAATTACTTGAACAACATAACATTAAGGACAGCTTACTAAAGGCAATATTTTTAAAGATGAGGAACCTTTCACACCTTACTGTGATGGTGTTGACTGTGATAAATTTATCTGTTTTAATATTTTTTCCTGAAGTAACCTATATAAACAAATTTACTCACAATAATTACAAAAACCACACATTTTTTATATATGCCTACATCTGGTTTTGCTTACAAATTCAACAATTTAATGTGAAGCTGGACAATTATGTTTTACAGGGAAGAAAAAATTGACTTTAAGAAATTTACATAATTTTCAATGCATCCACTGAAAAATATATCTTCTGTGACAAACAGACAGAACAGGCAGGATATTGAAAGCACCTTTTAAAGATATATCTGATCACTTCATTCAATAATATCGTGAAGAATTTGTGCATTCACTGTGCAATAACCCACAGGGGATGATTCCTTACTTTCCTTGGGAGATTTATTCTAGCAGCATAAAACATTCCACTGGCAGAAGTTTTTAGTTATATTTATCTTGTGTTTCCCCCTTTTCAAGCATTATTTTATTACACCACTGTCTAACTCTGATTTGTTGTATTATATGTTTTAAATACTACTTCTAGTCCATTTTATCAATTGCTGTGAGAATCTGACTTTTACAGTGTTTGTGAAGTGTCTTCTTTCCTAGTTCCTTCCTAATGTGGGGGCTAACAGTGATCAAAAAATCTAGATTAGAAACAGAATTTAAGGGGAAGACCACAATCTGATATACAGTTTAATAAATTATATATTATTATATGAGTACTACAGTCCTTCTGTGCTGAATGTAACCTGCAAAGAGAGAAGGCATTTTGGAGACAAAAAATAGAAAGGTAATGGGTTTGGTTTTCCATATTCAAAAGAAATTTAGCTGTTATTTTCCAGACAAATGTATTTTTCATTAGTTTTTAAAGTAAAACCATGAGGATATTAAATAAATGTATCACTAACTATGAGGAACATAAGATTTGAAATCTTGACAATCTTAATGATTTCCTTTTTTCGTGGCAGGGGTTCAGAAATATGACATTATTTTTATACTGTTGTTGTTGACAGATGAGGTTCTCAGAAGTCTTGTCAGTAAACACTTGGTGTCTGTATCAGGCTTCACAAAAAAGGCTTATTCAACTATCCTATTTTTAGAAGAAAGAACTGGGGCACAGGGATGCAGACTCTCACCTGTGATGTCCTAGGTCTCGGATCTTAACACTAAGTGAGCTTTCCATTGTTGGCCTTATGCTCCATCATTATAGAGAGGAATGACAGTATTTGTAGTATAAAAAAAGTATACCGAAATATAATCATCACTAATAGAACACTCACAGTGGATAGAGCTCTGACACAAAGCATTTTTACTGTGCAGTTATCCTCCCTGGGATCTCCTGTGGCTGATCACCAAAGAACAGACTGCTGTGATTTGAGGCTTGTCTTGCTGTTGCTTGCCTTTTCGTTGCCAAACACATAATGTGGTTCTGAAGCTAAGCCATCTTTTTAAAGTTTAAAAAAGTTATATTTTACAAACTTTCTCCTGCTACAGAAGCCAAACTACACAATTTCAAATGATACACACAGTCTCCAGTTTAATATGTGAGGTAGTTTGGGTCTACATCCGGCAGTAAAGTAGATCTACACCTGTTCTCTGTCATGCCCTCAGCTGCTTTAAAGTTCTAGTGAGAATATAGAATTCCACGTGTACATTGTGGATGTTATTCAAACTTGGACTCCAGCAGGCAACCTGAACAATGACTTGGACCTCAGTAAATAATAATAAACTCCTAAATCAGGCAGATTTCCCTCACCAGATATGTATCCTATTTCAATATATCTCACAGAACTTAGATTCTTGCCTAGCAGTTATGAGCTGAAAGCTAAAGCAGCAGAACCATGTGAACATTAACGGTATTAACATGAGCAGTACTAGAGGTTGTCTGCCAGCCATTCAAGTGTTTTTTGTTTTGTTCTGTACAACACACACCAGCCTGACAGTGTTCTTTTGACTCATGCATGAAAAGAGTTTTGTCAGTTATGTTATTTTATGTAAAAATTAATCCCTGTATTTTCTCTCTTATATAAGAAAATCAGCAGCTGATTTATTCCTAGTAAGATAAACTTATGTTCATTTTCGGTGAAATACTCTGGAAGAGTAAGATGGAATACTCCATGGCCAAAGGAAATGTTTTCTTAAAGCCTTCATAAAAAGAATTACGGTGATTAAAATCATCAATCCTGCATTGAGTATTATCAATCCTGAGCCTTTAAATAACAATAAGCATTGTTTGGAATTCACATTCAAGCCCATGTGAAGGGAAATTTTATATTGAGAATTGCTGGTACCAGGAAGCCCATGAATAATCACCATTAGGTATTGACTAAACACTTAGGTTCTTTTGAAATCAATTTGTCTAGAGAGATTGAAATACCCTTGGGTCATATTTAAACTGAATACAAAACACTGACCTCCATCTGTTTTTCTATTTAAACTAAAACCAAATCAAGCAGAGAGGAGGAAGGATTTCTAAAAATCCCAAGATAAGATGTTAGGGTTTGATTAGGCTTATCTAGTTTTCATAGCCCAATGTAACATTCCTTTTATTGTATTAAATGTTTTGGGTATAATTTATTTTTTTTTGCAATTATGCTAATTAAGGTGCTTAAGATCCTCATATTTGAATATCACTAGATAATCAGGAGTCTTAACTGAGGAATTTTCATGCTTCTCCCTTATAGATACATCTAGCCATACTTGATTCTGTTTATCTCCCTATCTTTTGAAAATCTCATTTCTGAGATTTCCATGGACTTGGCCACACAGAAAGTCACAGTCTGAGCCACAGTACTTTGCAGAAACAAAAGATCTAAGAGAGAAGCAGGAGAAATACCTGTGGAGTGGTGAAAACATTAGAAAAATACAGGTGCAGGGCGTTTCAGGGGGAAAAAGAGACCTAAAGTCCAAAGGTACAAAGTTTTATCAACTCAGACAGGAGCACTGAGACATGAGGGACGGAGGGAATTGGTGAGGCAAATCTTGCAGTGACTCCATTAAGTGGTATCTAAAAATGAAATCATCAAGCTTTCTACAAACATTTTAAATTTTGGACACAGCTCTGACACAGGTGAAATTTGCATCATCACATAAATTCTAATTATTTTGTCTTTATGAAAGATAGCTAAGGAGCTGCTGCTTAGTCCAAGTGCTAAAGCCTAGGTGCATTGTGGATGTGTTGATTCCTTGAACCCCACTGAGCCCATGTAGCATTATTGAGGTCCCTGGCTGGCCTGTTCCTGGGACAGGGGTAAGGTGGGTGCCTGGTGGGTATGATGAGGATGGGGGTGACCTCTGGACCCTGCTAGAAGTGTACTTGAGAATAAGCAGGATCTCAGCAGGAGTCCAGTCTCACAGAAGGATTTCTTTCTTCACCCAGACAGTCTCTGGCCACCTGAATTTACTGCACTTCAACTCAACCCGGTGCTTTCCTTCATGCTCTGCTGATACTTCTCTTGTTATTACTTCACTGCCCATACTGGTCCCTATGTGACACCAAAATTAAGGACAATATGTCTGCTTTGCTTCCTCCCTTTGCTGTATAAAGCTCCTCAGTAGTGGCCTGGGGATTAGCAAGAACAGGGTGGCAAGCTCTGAGCAGGGTAAATGCTGTTTTCCTTGCATTTCCTGTTGGCAAGCTGTGTTAGAGAGATACTAATTTGATGATATTGTGGTTCCACAAAGTGGAAGAGCTAAGTGTGCTTGGGACCAGGTGTAGCTGAAGAACAAAACCGCCTGGGCTGGGACAGGCTTATTCTGCTGGCACACACAGAACAGCTGTCCTGACCCTGCAGCATCACACAATCTGTTCTGCCCCTCTCCCCACACCTCAGATGGTTTATCACCCTTAGCAGAGTGCATCATCCTATATTAACCTAAACTCCCCTCAGAAGTGCTGCTGCTTAGGTTTCTCAGATTCCCTGCTTGGTTTCACTCCAGTACAGAAGTACTCACCAGTATTCACTCACTTCTCAGTACAGAAAGCTCACCAGATAAAGATGATCAGCCATGGAAAGGTGGAGCAGAAGAAAAGCAGTAAGAATGCATATGAAGGATTGGCTCATGACATACATTTGTGTGGAGGAAATATCAGAGACTGGTGTTTCTTACCCCACAGCCTTAAGAGAGAAGGGCTTTCCTAATGGGGAAGCACTGTTCTGGTTTTGACCTCCACACAGGGCAAGTCAGCAGACTATCTACATCTGTAAATAGATGTAGGGAAGAGGAAAACCCTGATGTTTTTCCTACTGCATGGCTAGGTAGTGGGAAAGGAGAAAAAAAGGCCTTAATTAATGTTTACATTTAAGATTATAACACAAGGAGTGTGAAAATAAATAATATTCTTTTGCATTTTAAACTCACTCCATCTATAGTGTCACCTTAAAAGTATTAAAATATATTAGAAGTGGTTTAAAAATTATGTAAATAAGAGGAAGAATATGCTTGTGGAAGCAGATAGGAGACTTTAAAACCCATAGTACCATGTATAAAAAGACTTCCATTTAATATTTTATATTGGATTCAGCCTCTGTCACTTTTGGCTGAAAACTATATACTACTAGTTGGCAGTACCCCAAGTAGGACTAAAAGAAATTAGAAAAATTTTCAACAAAAAAACGCCCCCAAACCTGAAATAAACCAACTGAAGAGGTCTTCTCATTGGGGGAAAAAAACCAAACCAAACCAAAACAAAACAAACCCCACCAAAGAACCCCACAAACTAGAAAGTCAAAAATTGTAAAATGACAAACAGTTGTAAGGCATGTAACACATGTTCTTTTCTATAAATGTAAGCACACTGAATCAGTTCATTCCAAGGTAAGACAAGGAAATAGCCTCCACTAAGCAAAATGAGTCAGCAGAACTCATTACATCCTGATAATATATAAATGCCACCAAACTGACTGAAATGTTCTGTTTAAATATGGAAATTTTCTTCCTTGCAGGATTGTTTCTGTTAAAGCATTTGATATTTCTATAGTAAGAGGGCTTTGACAAAATGGACTGTTAATCCAATCTGATGTGGTGATTTACATATCTGCATTCTGGCATTCTGGGGTGTTTTAGACCTTGCATGATATGAAAGTTAAGAGGGACAGGCCAGCCAAGGGTTTAACCTTGCCAAGTGTGCCTAATCAGCTCCACACATAACAGTGCTCCTGGTCCTCCCTCCCCAGTCTGACTGCATAAGAGGAAGGACAATAGATAAGTACCAGGTGTACAATTAACAGCATCAAATAATGATTAATTGAGACCTTCTAGTATGTTCCTAGCATAGGTACAATGCAATCAATCCAAAATACAGAAGTAGTACTAATATTTAAGAGATTATTTGCAATATGGGCAAGGAGACAATTGCACAGCTGTGTCTCTGTAATTCTGGTAGCTGATTATTCTTGTCTATTTTGTAACTCCTCAGAGGAAATATGGAGATGAAGTGCACCCAGAAAGCCATGTGGGCAAAAGGCTTGTGAAGAGAATAGGGAGTAGTTCAAACTCAGTTGAACAAAGCCATTTTTCAGGGTTCAGATGTTTGTGATGAAGATACACAGAACAAAGGAAGAGGACAGTCAAGCAGTTGCAAACATCTTTTTCACTTCCTGCTTGCAACGCGGCTCAGGTCACATGGGACATTCATATTCCCATGACACTGTAGATCCTTGATCTTGGTATAACTGAATCCACCAAATCATAATAGACCTGTGGCAGGAATATGGCAGTTTTTCGTACAACCTGAGAGAGCAGGGCCTGAGAGTCAGGCTAGTGAGGAAGGAATGTCAGGACAAACAGCATCTTCAAGCTGACTAAATTCCTCAGAATTTTAAACCTAACCCAGAGCCTGAAGCTTCACTCTTTACCCAGGTACAATACTTAAGTTGTTACTGCTATTTGTGAAAGGACCACAACTTATTTGTCCCTTCAAACCCTCTCATTTCCCTGTATTTGCCTTCACTAATATGTGGTAAATGTGGCATGGTAAAAGCACATAGAGCCTGTAAAACATACTTCCTTTTCAGCCTGCACATTTGTACTCTATGGAGGATTTAGCCCTTATCACCCACTCACTGGAGTCACACGTGAATGCACAGCAGAGATTTGTCATTAGGTTAACCATTAACTGACAACCCTTATGAACCTGGACACCAAAATTCGTGGCTTATACAGCTTAGTCATCATCCACCTTGAAGGAAGTGAGGGGGACCTATAAATCACTCCAATCGATTACCCCCTCCCCCTAAGAAATGTAGTCAGAGTACTCCAGAAATAAAACCATATGGCACAATCATGTCAGTTCTGTTTATGTAAGCTGTTCCTAGAAACAGCAGTAGTGTAATAGCAGATTTCCATATACTGAATCAATATTTGACTATTTGAGACCAGGTGTTTTATAAGATGCCATTAAGTGAGCAGAACACATTAGCAGGTTCAAAACAGACTGTGGAGGGTTCCTCAGCCCCTGGGTCTCCACTTGCATTCCTCAGTCTCACAGCACCAACATGTACACTCCAAGTCCTTTTGATTGGATTCAGCAGACCCAGACAGATTGTGACTATCATGCCTTGTTTTTTCCAGAGAGTTTCATGCATTTAGGACCAGCAATAAGAAGCTAATGAGCTGCTTGTTTATTTGATTAACAGCTCCTGTTAGATGTGTTCCTTGGGTTACACAGGCTTTCAGAGGTCTCATTTTTGCATTGCATTGTTTCTAGGTTGCAGTGCGGTGGCTTTAGCTGTACATTAATGAGCACCTGCATGGCTGGAGACATTTGTCTGTCATTCAGCTTAAGACAGAAAACCACAGGCTGTGCTGACTGGCTTACCAAGCACTTGGTGCAACTGTAGATGTATGGTTTGAAATACAAGGTGTAAAGTGTTACTGCACTCTTACCAGTATGGAATTTATCTTGTTTGCAAGAAATATGAGATGTGAAGTCAAAATTATATAGTAATTATTCTGGCTATTGCAACTTTGTTGTGTCATGACTACGTATTTTTGCATTATTTAGCATTTTAAGCCACTATCTCAAAACCAGAATGTTTTGCAGTCTACTGAGAAATCTATATTTTCCTAGATATATGGTACTTTATAGGAACAAAATTCACATTACTTGGTCTGTCCTTTTCCTGTGCAGCAGGCTGAATTAAAAGTGACAGAGCAAATATTAATTTCTCAATATTTTTCTCAGGGAGAAGCAAACTTAATGTCTGCCAGGAACTCTTTGAAGCTCCAAGGCTGCTGAGTTGCTGGATGACATAAACATACTTTTCTGCTTTTTTTCCCCAATCTCCATTGCTTACTCCTAAGTCAGCTCTAGCCTGCTACTAGAAGAATATTGGAGAAGATATCTCTTGCCTCAGGTAGTTTTGTTGATCACAGTCTGTTTGATGATATACTGTCAAATTTCTGTGTATAATTAATTATATTAATAAATATATAGTAAAAATATTATTGGTTATTAACTTGTTATTTTAAGCAAATTATCACCATGTTTTTGACAACTTTTGTATGTAAACAGAGCTTTCTTTAAAAGCAAATTCTAGTGGCTAGAATATGGGTTTGAATAGACAGTAACTCAAATTTGCTTTGTTTGTTTCCTTTTTGATAAAATATTTGAACAGTGTATCCAAATATTGATAATGAAAAATACTTCGTATTCCTGTAAATTTGAGGTCAGAAGACTTGTTAGGCTTTATTTATCAAAAAAACTCTACTCCTCACCCTCAAGTTTAGCTGGAAATTGAGATTAAATCTGACTTTCCATTTTGCATAATATTCAGTTTATAAAATCTGACAAACCACTGCAATGTCTGAGTGCCATCTTTCTGAGAACTGATTGTTTTCTAGCATTGTTCCCTGTAACAGCAGTGCAAAACTAATTCAACTTTTGCAAAAGCCTGGAAGAAAGTAACAGGCAAATGGTTTTCTGGTCTAGAAAGTATTCTGCGGTTCCCACAGAGAACAGCAAAAATAATACTGGCAAGAGCATTTTATTGAATCTGAATAGAACCTGCTATAGGTGGGCTCCAACAACATGCATTTTTTAAAAAGCAGTTTCCAAAAATTAACCTGTAGTCTTATGAATCTTTATTGTTTCTTTGTGTGCATGTGTGTGCGTTGTAGAAAATATTATTTATCCATCACTATGTCTTTGAATGACAGACTAAATATATTCCAGTTATAGTCAGTGGGCACCATTTAGAAGGGTGCTTGTGACAATCCCTGGGGCTGGAGAGGAAGCCCAGGATGTCACCATGGGATTTTGGAGGCGAAACTCCCTTTGGCGGTGAAATAAATGAGAGATAGGCACAATTCAGTGACCTGAAATAGAACTTTAATAAGGGACAAAATAACAAACAACAAGGGGATCCCATTACAGGGTTCACCAGAAAGGGCCCAGGCCAGGGGGTTACAGTAACTCATATAAGGTAGGAAGGGGTGGAGCGCAAGGGGAAGGATCCAATAGGAAGTGGGGATTAGGAATATGCAAATTATTGTGGCAAGATTAAACCAATCAGGGAACAGAAACTGGGAACATGCTAGAACATAACCTTTTATGAACAAACCTATTTACATAGCAACTTCCCGTAAGTCGACTCTTCTCACCACAATTTAACAGGGGGTTTCCCAAAGGTTCAAACTAAGGATTTCTCCTAGCTCTCTATTAGAGCATCCCAGCCCAATTCCCACATCTCCCCTGTTTTGTTTTACTTCAAATAAAGAATGTAGAGAACTTTTAAACATTTTTAACATACAATCGAGCAAACAAGGTAACAAAATCAGAACTACAACCATGATCAGCAGTATTGAAAGTCCCGTCTTGATCATGGATGACAGCCAGTTGGGGATGTTCCATCCCTTAAATAGTTTGTTGAGTCAATCACTGCACTGCTCTACCTGTAATTTCTTCACACCTTCCTCCAGAATGCTTATGGTGCAATTAATTGATTTGCTATGGTCATACAGCTAGGCATGTTAGGTTCATGCAGCATGTCCTTTCAAAGTCCTTGCAGCCTTGGCCATGTGCCAGCAGCAGGAAACCTATAGCAGCTCAACTCTGGAGAGTGGCATACCTCATGCTATCCACATCCATCAGTAACTCACTGGGGGCAATTGATGTAGCGTTGGTCTGTTTGCTCAGCCAACACCCAATACTGTCTAGTTGTTTCAATGCCTTGGCTGCCGCTACCCATGACAATAGCACAGACATCACCACTTCTGTTGTTTTAGTCCAATAATTGACTCTATCATTGCAGTCCTTCTCAAACTTGTGGACCGATCTTTTTAACCTTGCCAATTGTTTCTTAGGGGACGTGGTAATATTGCATGTTAGCATGGTGAGCCTTTCCAAGATACATGGGCTGCTCTTGATGTGGGATGGAATCATTGGCCAAGCCCTATCCCCACAGATTAAAAACATACCAGGTGGTAACTGGATGGGGTAACTACTGGGTCAGGATGAGATGGGTGAGGCATGGTTACACCATAGGTTCTGATTTTTATACATGTGATTACATGGGGAGCATCCCAGACTTTATTGTTTATTTTCACAAAATGAAATCTATCCCTAATCCACATTACTCATCGACTTTGTTCTCTGAAATAGAACTTAATAGAATCCCTTTTTACAGAGCCGAGCAGTTCTAACTGTTGTGGCTCAAGTAGTGCATGCGGGAGTTTCCTGGTCCAGTAGTCCCAGGCATCCGCAGGGTTGTGAATCTTAGGTTAACCTCTTTTTCTGTGAGGCAGAGATGGCATCCTCCAGTACCGGCCACGCATCCATGGGTAATGCTACTAGACATGTGCAGAAAGGGCTGGCCACTGAGAGGCATAGCGTTTCCTGTTGTGTCACATTGGCTAATGTCACCCAGATGTTCTGTTTGGGCTGCGGGACTACTCAGCTATTACTGAGGAGCAAGATGTTAAGAAGGCTGCATAGGACAAGCAAAGTTTTCTGGCTGATCATCTGTGCCATCCTGTGTCGAGTGGGTCTCGATCCAGTCCAAGTGGGTCTTCTCCAGTGGGTTCTTCCTCTGTCTTTCCTCTGGGCTCCTGGTGTTCTTGGAGGGGCTGCAGGTAAGGTTTGACATTCTTTGCTGGTATACTCGTAGATCGTCCACCTGTAGAAACACAAGCATGCCCTCTCCCCCAGGTGATCAATGGATAGGACCCTAAGATTTTGTTGGTTTCAGGATCTTTTATCAGCCCTGGGAGCTTTAATTGGGCCTGTGTTTGGAATTTGTAAAATGCCTGATTATAGGGAAGCCTGGCTCCATCAGAGAATTGTTTAGAAAATTAAAAACATAAAGAGTCTTGGATAATCCTTCTGTATTAGATAATACTTCCACTCTCTCTTTTTGTTTTTCTAGCAGGTTCTTAAGAGAGCCATGAGCCCTTTCTATAATAGTCTGGCCTGTGGGAGAGTGGAGAGTGAAGAGTCTCCGTTGTATGCTTCATCCCCCATAAATGAAAGAATCTTTGTAACCAGTGCACGGTGTAAGTGGGCTCATTATCAGTTGTTATTTCTTTAGGTATTCCCAGGGTGGAGAAAGCTTGTAATAGATGTTTTATGACTTCCTTCCCAGTTTCCCCAATATGAACAGAGGGGTAGAGACCCCCAGAGAAACTGTCTATGCAAACATTTGGATATTTCAGTCTTCCAAAAGATGGATAATGGATGACACCCATCTGCCAAATTTCTAGACTGTTCAATCCTTGGGGATTTACTCTTGGCTGATGGATGGCAATGAATACTTTTGACCGTCTGGGCATGTTTTACGATGGCTTTTGCTTGTTCTTTACTAATTTTGAACATTCTTATTAGGGCATGAATATTTTGCTGAAAAAAAGAGTGACTGAGGCATGCTTGCTCAGAGATGTGGAGCAGAGTTGTTTGGATGGTCATCGTGTGTGTGTCAGCCTATGCATTACATTCTGAAATAAATCCTGGCAACCGGGTATGGGAATGAACATGCATAATAAAATGAGGATGCAGTCTTTGAGAAAGAAGAGAAATCAAGTTTTTAAGCAGGGAATATAAATGCTCATTAGTAATGGATTTCAAAAAAGGGTTTTATGCTCTCTGGACTATACCTGCAACAAAGGAAGAATTAGTGATTAAATTAAATGGACAATCGAACTTAGAAAAGGCTCTAACCACAGCTGCTAATTCTACTGTTTGGGGAGGACCTTCTACAATCTCAATGTCTGATTCCCAGATGTTAGTTAAGGGATCTTTCCAAACGATTACCGATTTATGGGATTTCCCTGATCTATCTGTAAAAAAGTCAAGGCTTTTAAAGATATTTCACTTCTCAATGGTTTTGGGATTAATATAAACGCTGAATTCAGTAACCAGTGTTTAGAGAAATGAATTGAGATCTGACCAGGATAATTTTCAAAGGCAATTTTTAATTCTTCTGATTGTGTAATAGCCAATTCAAATATAAGGAAGTCAGAAGGACGAATATCGTGTGAAATTGCTGGCCTGATAAGGAGTACAAACGAGACCTGGCTCTTATAATCAAATGAGCCATCATTTCAATTTTTTGTGTTAATAGCTTTAACTATTAGTTTTAAAATTAATAAAGGATCAGGTGATCTAATATCCCATTGAAAAATTGATGCATAGAACTGAATTTGTATAGCTAGTATGAAAGGTAAACCAGGATTCATTTGGTGGGCCTGTCTGCATTGAATGGCCTGTGAGATTTAATTTAAGACCTCTTTTGCTTCTCTAGTCAATTGTCTAGGGGAGTTCAGATCAGAGTCCCCTCTCAGGAGCTCAAACAGTGGGGCTAGATTTTCATTGTTGATAGCCAGAAGGGGTCTGACCTAAGTAATGGTTCAAATCAATTTTTGCAGGTCATTAAGTGTCTGGGGATTTTTGTTAAGGAGAAGTGGCTGAGGTTGTATCGTGCACAATGTTATCATAGTACCCCAAGTATTTCCAGGGAGAAATGTGTTGTATCTTTTCCTCAGCAATGATGAGTCCTGCCTGTTGAACTGCTATTATGGTGGATTTCAAAGCTTGATTTAATACAGATTCCTTTTCTGCTGCGATGAGGATGTCATCCGTGTAATGATAGATGATTGTCTGAGGATGAGTTTGATGAACTGCTTGGTGTTAAAATTTTTGCAACAAACCATTGACAAATGGTTGATGAGTTTTTCATTCCCTGGGGAAGTACTGTCCAAAGATAATGCTGGAATGGGGACTGTTGGCTTAGGCTGGGAAGTGAAAAGGCACACTTGGGGGCATCATCGGGATGGAGAGGGATATTGAAAAAATAGTCTTTGAGATCAATTCTTTTCATGTCTGAATTTTGGAGAATCACAGCTGGTGATGGTAGGCCTGGTTGTAAAACTCCCACGTCCTCAAATACCTCGTTAATCTTTCTCAGATCTTGGAGAAGGTGCGATTTATCACTGTTATGCTTTCTGATGCCAAGAACAGGGGTATTCCAGGGGCCAGTGGTTGATCTTATATGACCTTTTTCCAGCTGTTCTTCAACTAGAGAGTAGAGAGCAATTAATTTTCTTCAGGAAGGGGCCATTGGTCCAGCCAAACTGGCGTGTTGGTGTTCCAAATTAATTTAATGGTGTCCAATGGCCTTAATCAAAAATTTGTCTCAAATTTCATACCCCATTGAGATAAAATGTCTTTTCTCCACAATACTGTGTTGGCTCTTACCACAAATAATTGGGTGGTGGTGACATGTCTGTCCGGTCCTGTGAATTTAATCATGTCGACACCTTTCATGCTGCTGCTGTCTCCTCCCATACCCAAAAGTGTGCTTGTGGTAGATGGTAAAGCCCACTGGGAGGCCTGTAGATACTGAGAGATCACTGTGACATGGGCTTCGGTGTCTAGGAGTCCTGTTAAACCAATCTTTTTATTGTTAAATTCAAGCAAGAATGTCAACTGGGGTCTGTATTGTATTTATTATTTGTGTCCACATAACTGAAGTATCTGCTCTGTGATCTTCATCTTGGTCTGGAAGCAGGATAGCCTGTGCTATAGTGAGACCCTTTGGAATGAAACCTGGTGGATCAGGACTCACGCCTAACACTGTGATTTCTTTCTGAGATGTTATTTTTAACACAGTTGGCATTACAAAAAACCCTTCTGTTGATGATCCTCATTTTCCTAAAATCAGTAGTTCTCTGGGCCAGTCTTCTGGCCCTGACTGCCCTGTGGACAGAGTATGTAGAGTAACTGATTTGGTGCTTACCAGGTCCAGTGAGGCTCACGGGGGCAGGGTCGAGGGGAGCCCGCAGGGAAGGTGTCAATGCCTGTGGGAGATCTGCTTTTGTGGCAGATTCATCATGATAATCAACGTGGAGTTTTTATTTTTGTGAGACATTAGAAACTGCTTGTGAAATTACTTTATGTTTTTTTACTTTATAGGCCTTTTAGGAACGATATTGTAGCACTGAATGAAAATAAAACATTGCCCAATGGTTCATATGGCACTCAGATGTCACAACAATAATACTGTACAGGAGGGAGAATAAAACAAATGTAAGAACTCAGAAATTTGCTTTTCCAAAAGGAGAAAGTGTACTTTTTTTGTGTTTTATCATGTTCTGCTGCAGACTCTTGATAGAAATTTGCAGGGATAGAACCTAGATACCAATAATTTTGTAGGAAATTGATAGCTATCCAAATATTGTTAGAAACAAGATCCTTTTTGTCTCTTTATCCAGTATATAGTAGCATAAATACTGTGGCTATTAGCAGAAAATGTGTTTACTGATTGGCCAATGCAGAATAGGCAAAAGATTGAACAATTTTTTCATTTTTTGAAATTTTACAATATTCTTAAAAAAATTGAAATAAAAGATTCCAATTCCTTTTAAAAATGGGGGAAAATTAAATAAGTTTATTTTTAGGCAGTTTTATTACTTTTCTCTTGTCCTCTAGTTCTCTTCTGTGACCAAAATTTAAGCAAGATGCCCCAAGTTTCCTCTTGTTACTCCTTAGGCAGTGCTTCATAGGAGTTATACAACCACACTCTATCTTGGAATTCAGAATTGGAATTCTCCACCTGGTTCAGAATGAATCTTTGTTTTAATAAATATAAAGAATCTGGACTAGATCCTAGTTAAAACATATCTTCAGAAATGGAAGAACACATATGTATTGTGATTTCAATAAAATCCTTCAGCATGGTGATTGAAACTCACTTTCAATTTTAAAATGACAAAGTTCTTTTTCTATGAAAAGTTTTGTGAACTGATAGTCCCAATTAGTTTGAAAATGAGTGTTTAAAGATCTGAATTACTTATGGGACAGAAACTTTAATTTAAAAAAACTTTAAAATTGAATATAGGTTAAATTCTAGCAGCCTTGCAATCCAAAATGAACAGGAGAACAAACTGGGATTGTCAATTGAAAAGTTTAGAGTTCTTTTGGGCACTGAAAAAGAATCACTGTCTTAGTAAACTTCTCACAGTTTATTAAGAATGCATTTTGGTAAGACCTTATTAGAAGTTCAGATTGTTGAGCCCTGATTTATCCTCTACTAGCAACTGGATAGCCCGAAGCCATTCACTCACTTACCACAACCCTCCCCCTGGTGGGATGGGAAAGGAAGTCACAAAAAAAGTCTGACACTCCTGGGTTGAGACAAGAATAGTTTTATATGTGAAATTAAGTATAATAATGATGATGATGATGATGATGATAATGATGCTGAAAAAGAGAGAGGGACAAAGCTCCCGAGAGGCGAGTGACGTGCAGTGACTCGGTTGCTCAGCACCTGCTGCCCGATGCCCAGCCTGTCTCCAGCAGCCCCTGGCCCCTTCCTGCCAGCTCCCCCCAGTTCACACCCTGCCCATGTCAGTCTGTGTTTGGAATTTCCCTTTGGCCAGGTCGGGTCAGCTCTCCTGGCCATGCTGCCCCAGCCTCTTGGGCACCTGATCACTGCAGAGCACGGGACACTGAAATGTCCTGGATTTAGGGCAAGCATGTCCTGGAGCATTATGGTTCTAAAACCATAGTTAGAAAAATAATAGAGTCTTCTTTTTGCTTTAAAATGGAAGTGTAAAATAATAAGACATTGGCTTTACATCTAACATAATAACTTTTACTTTGTTGTTCTTTCTTTCCTAGTCATAGGAAAAGGTAATTTGTGATTGTAGATGTGCTTCAAAACAGAGGAAAAGAAAAAAGTAAACCTAATCAACAGTGAAAGCAGAAGGGAGGGATCCATTCCAAAGCTTTAAGCAGTTCACTTTGTGGGAGCTGTAGAACCCCTTGGCTAAAATAGATAGGTAGCTAATTTCCAGAAGAAATAACAAGATTTCTCAAGAATACAACTACTGAAAAGTGAAGGATGCCCAGGAGATTTACAGCAGGCAGTCTTGAAAAAGTTGATTTCCAAAGACTTAGCTCAATATTTAACACCTAACCATATTGCACATTTATTTTCACAGCCAACAAGACTTAGCAAACATCTGCACTGGTAGACTGATTCTTTCTTCGGGAGGCAGCAGACTGAAAGCTGAAACATGTATTTTTGGTTTGGGCTTCTTTTTGGCTTTTTTTTTCCCTAAGCACGCCAAGATAGGGCAGGCCTGAAAACTTCTCTTGCTTGGACAAGAACAGAACAAGACATTATTTTGTAATGTTGATGCCTTCCAGGAATCTCTTCTTTATAAGAAGTGATACAAATTTGTGCATTCTGCATCACATTGGTCTGAGATAAAGGAATATCTGAATCTACCATTTGACTAAGGAGTGAGCTAGATGAACTTCTGGAGCACTTTCCAATATTATATTGCCATAATTTTATTACATTAAAAAATTGCAATTACAATAAAGAAAATGCTTATTGGTAATATGGTTTATGAATTACACAACAAGTATAAAGCATGCATATTATTTTGCCAAGAAAATAATTTTCTTTTTTTGTCTGATGACAGTGAATTGAAAATTATGAGTTGTAAATACTTGCACTTGTAAGAAAATAAGCATCAAAACTGCTTCTACATCGACAGTATGAAAATATTCTCCTTATTCCTCTGTCCTATTCTTGTGATAATTCACAGTTTTAAGAACAGAGCCAACTATTAACACATTGACATTTATAGAATTATCTTTTTGGATTGATGGAATACGATACATCAATATTTCAATTTAGAATTTAGAAGTTTTGTTCTGAATATTGTTTCTGCTGTTTATAGTTATTTATTTTGAACGTGTCAAGTCAGTTTAACAATCTGCGATGTGCAGACTTGAAAACTAAAATACTTTGAGGTAGAAAATATATTTCCATCTATTTGAAGCAGCAGCCATTCTGCTGATGAAAATAGTTTGTTATGTTGCATTTAAATTTTGATCTGGTCTGTAAGTAATATTGTTGTGGCTTTAGTAGGGGTCTTGAGAATATTTCAAGAATATGAGAATATTATATGAGAATATTATAGTGGCCTATAACTCTAAACATGCTTCAACATCTGCAATCATGGTCATTATTTGAAATAAGAAACTTCTCAGATTATTTTGGAAATAAAATGCAGGCATATATGGTCTTTTGGTGACATGTCCTACAGTTAAGAGTGTATTGGAAAAAAATATTGTAAGCAACACATATCAGATTATTGTGCAGATAATTTAGGGACCAAGCCAAAACTTTGAGAGTGATTGGATATATCTGACACATCTACTCATTTTAAGGTGATTACTACCTTGCAATTTTCACTTGCTTTTACTTTCCTGAGAGTTAATGTATATACTTAGTGATTTCCAGAATAAGGTATGTTATAAAGGATTTTGAGGACATTGAAATGGGAAATTTCAGACTACTGCTTTATATATATATATATATATACGTATATGATATACTTCCATTCACTTTTAATAAAAAATCAACTTAAAAACCTTCAAAATATAGAAATCCTGTAAATCAAAAATGCAACCTTTCAAAACTTTTTCTATTTTATATGCTTTACAGACCTATAACTGGGCTTCACTCATCATTTGCTGCTTGCAGTTCACTTTGGAACTATTGACCACACACATAAACTTGGACAGAAAAGTCAGGACAGAAATTAATGCAAGTGATATCTTCCAGGCATGTTTTGTTGTCGTTCAGAATCTTTGTACTGTTTTTTCATAATGTTACTTTAATGAAGAGAAGAAAAAAATCCCTTGCATTCCAAAACTTTAATTTTCTTTACATTGTTTCCTGCTTGATGTACATGCTGCATATGTTCTTCTGTCTAAACTAATCAAAGGGATCACATCTTGCCATTAAGAAATTCTTCAACTTTCTCCACATTTTGCTTCTTTAGAGTCATATTTTTTTAATCAAGCTTTTCTTAAATTTTAATCCTAATGAATAATTGTTTTGACTAGGAATGAACACCCTTTTATATCCATGCTCTTTTTTAATGCCAACTCTTGACTGAAGATCAAGATAGAGAATGTGTACCTTTGTGCCAGTACAGTTGGTATGTATTTTACCAACACTGCCCTATTTAACGTCTGTGTTAAACAAGGATTGTTCCTTTCATAGATGTAAACAAGCAAATTTTCTGGAAAAGTAGCATTCAAAAAAAAAAACAACAAACCAACAAAACAAAAACAAAAACAAAAACAAAAACATAAACACCACAACACCAAAACCAAAAACCAAAACCAAAACAAAGCAAAAAACCCCCCAAAAAAAAACCAAAAAACCCCCCTGAACTCCTTTTGTTTGCTGTCTAATTCAACTTCATTCTCAGTGGAGAATTCATTGTCTTTAGTTGCCTCCAGGATGATGAACTAAAAGGACACATAGAACAGTGAAAAGATATTGATACTGAATCTTATCTGATAACATTATTGTTTCCATAGTATCCTAGCCCACTGGACTGAGAAGAAAAAGCTTCACTGACTCTCATCTCAGGTATGTGTAGTTTTGCTTCACAACTGGTAGAAAAAGTCCCTGACTTAATTCTCTCCTGAATGTTCATTGTAATCTTTGGAAACAGGTTACTAGGATTGGTGAATCCCTTGTCTAACAGAAATTCTTCTTCTTAAATGTCCTGCTCTAACTGAGGACTCAGAGTGTGTGGTAGATGTTGAGAAATAATGTCTGAAAGAAACTCTTTGCACATACCAGCAGCTATGACCCAAGCTATTTGGAAATTATGACTGCCTAAAATAGCAAATATATCCATCCTTCTAATTTTCTGGGATATTAAAAAGTTCAAAGGATGAAAAAAATGTAGATTTGACACATGTACAGGCTCTGTACGAGCCTGATTGAAGTTTTATTGTAATACTCAATTTGAGATATCTGAATGATGTGGAAAATCTTATAGCCAAAAATACAAAATAGGGTAATTGTAATAATAAGGCTTCAGAAAACTTCCATTTTAAAAATGAAATGTTTCAACAAATTTGAGGGAGTTACAAATCTCCTGAAGATTTTCAGAATATTTCAAATTTGTTTTATATGGAGCCATTTTTTAATTTATATCAAAAAGATACTTTTCTATTACCAAATCCCTTCTCAGAAGTTTGTCCACACTTCTGTGTTATTTATCTGAAAATTTTAACCTTGTATGACAGTCCAACAGGAAGCTTAAAATGAATAGGACTAATTTTTCCTTCATAATCACAGGAATCCAGAGCCCAGTTATCATTATGCAAGTCCTAACAATAGTAATGAATCAGGTTTATAGTACTAATTTTTCTTAATTTCTCAAATCCCTATTTTTTCAGAATGCCAGTGTATGTTTTAAGCACTTGCTGTCTACAGATAGACAGGAAAACTTCTGGAAGCATCTTGGGTAAAGTGGATGAGAAAGAGTTTGAATTCTATATACATACGGATATGGATACCTATACACTTCAAAGGGAAGGGACATCTTTATCTGTGGATTTTTTCTCCCTTAAAACTAACACGAAAATCTGGTAAAAGACTCTGAAGAAGGTTTAAAAATGGACCACAACCATTAGTAGTTATGTAGAATGTCAATATTCTTGACAGGAAAACTGTGCACACAGCCCTTCTTAACAATCACTGGAATTCTTTAAAGACAATATTCTAGAATTCTTCAGAGTTAATACAAATTGCTACTTGGAACGGGTCTCTTACTCATGGATGCCGAGCAGTCTCTGAGGTATTGCACAGAGGGCTGGGACAACTCATAGCTGACACCTACTTGTAATGCTGCCAGGGTCAGGGGTCTCCTGCCAGAAGTATGTCTGTGAATGTTTACGATATATTAAAACAACCTGAAGTTGGTCAACTGTCTAAGACTGAGATGGAAAACAGTAATTTACAGATGATAGTTTTCTATTTTCTCTCAGTGAGCATATTGATATATGTCTAAACCCTTTTCTTCCCGCTTCACCATTTTTATTTCTCAGTATTGCTTTGTCAAGAAGACTGGATATTGCACAAGTGAAGAAGAGCAAATTTAGCTGTGCTTGTCAAAACATATGGGGCTTGTTTTATATACAGTCAGTTGAAGATTAATGGAAGTAAATTATTCTGGAGACCCAGATATTGCAGTGATCAGCAATATTGATTTTTATACAAATAATTAGACAACATTATGCATAATTCACAAACACAGACTACTTTGCATTAGAGGGGACTTCAGTATCATGAGGACAAGAAATCTAAGAAGATAAATAGGTACTTTGATAAATGACCACTTCCACCCTCTTCTGCTGTTTCCCCTTTCTGAACATGGTACCATGTCTCTGATAGAGCATTCTGTGCTTGAGCCTCATGCCCTTGCTCTGGTGAAATGTGTTAGCCTCCAGGAAGGGCTGCAAAGCAAAAATTTATGTCCTTGGACTGCTGAGACAGGCGATCAAATTATTGAATTCCTACTGTGAAAAGACTGAACACTCCAGAAGAGAAACATCCTAACTAGTTCCACTTGTGTGATCTACCTCTTGCATATATCCTTATGTGTACTTCGTTTGCTTCAACTGACCTCAGGAATGTTTCTGTGGATTAAACATAAATTTATTTAATTGTATGCTTAAAACTATGTTTCATCTAGACCTGTCTGTACAGGTAAAACCATTCTAATATTTTCCTTCTCTTCTGTGCATTTGGGTCCATGAAAACATGACAAAAAGAGAAAAGAGATATGTATTAGATGTATACTCAGCTTAAAGTATTTTAAAACTTATTAAATTTATGAAAATTTAAACATTAAATGAGTTTAAATCCCATATTTTTAGTCTAAAAGATGGTAGGTTCAGACTAGATACAAGGAAGAAAATTTTTATAATGAGTGTGGTGAAACACTGGAACAGTTTGACCAGAGAGGTGATGGATGTTCCACCCCTGTAAAAATTCAGAAGCTGGACAGGGCTCTGAGGAGCCTGATCAAGTTGAAGATGTCCCTGCTCTTTGCAAGGGAGTTGGACTAGACAGTCTTTACAGGTCGCCTCCAACACAAAATCTATTGTGATTTTATGATTTGATATAGCCTAAACATACAAAATCAAGTGAAAAAGTAAAAAATAATTTAAATCTTAACCAGTAATCTACTCCCTATCTTCTCACCTGAATTAATAGGATGCAAGAAAAGGAAAATAAGTACCCCAACACCATCATGTCATACAGGGATATACTACAGAAATTAATACCAAAGGGTATGGAGAGGATGACACCTCCTTAACTTTTTCCCCTTGCCAGTGTATATGTGCCCAAAATACTGCCCTTCACATAAAAGCAACTGGTAAGAATGAAGGCCAGGATGCTAGCCAACTGCTGATATCTCAGTTAAGAGCATTTTCTTATTATTTCATAGCAAAATAAAATAATTTAAACTTAAATTTAAGGTGATATTTCTTAAATGTTCAAAACAGTAGGGAAAAAAGAGCATAAACTCTATCCAAGGATTTTTTCATTTACTTGTTCAGCTGAAGGACATGAGAACATGCGAAAAAGAAGCCACATGAGTTGTAGCACTGAATAGAAACACAATACCAAAACTAAAAACATAATTTAGACATTGAAAATTTCCCAGTCCATTGAATTTGATGCTGATAGAAATAGACCTCCTTTGAAAGAACAATGGTCTGCCTGCCTTTTGTTCAGTGTCTTGGGACAGTCTAATATTATTTCACTTTAGGGTAACAACAAGTCTGCAATTATTTCTTTGTAGAATAAGTGTGCATAAGAGAACTGTCTAACAGATTAATATATGGAATGTTAATCAGTTATGACTGTGACTGTCTGCATGTCACCAGGTGTGTTTACAAATATCCATGGAGAAAAATTTCATTTTTGTCCCTGATATTCAAATGGTGCTGTGAGGATATATTCCCACCTTCAGAGCCACTAGTATTGATGCTGCCCTCCACATTTCAGATTTGAAACTTGCATCTAACGGTCATGTGTGAATGTTCCTTCTTGACTTATATATTTGCATGTACAAATTATGTTAAGCTAAAATATGAGTCTGGCTGTGCAGTTATGCCTTATATTTGGTTGATGAAGCAGCTCACAGCAATTAAAATATGTTCTAGTCTCCTTAAGCACAGTGCTGACAACTGGATATTATAGTATGAATGGAACCATTTTTGTGATCAAGTAAGTTAATAAAAAACATATCCTTGTGGTAATCAACTCTGATTTTGCGCTAAATCTGGCATTCTTTTTTGCTGGATGGAATGCAATTCAGGCAGCTCAAATTTTTTTTTTTTTTTTTTAAGTTGGGGGTACTTTTAGTTTGTTTTCATATTTTTAAGTGAAGATGCTAAATTTCTCACAGTGAAGTACAATTCCTAAATGACATTTAAATATGTGTAATTTTAAGGAAAGGAATAAAGATATGGAAATAAATTCAAGTGTTTTGTTTTATTTTGAAAGGTCCCTTCATCTTATTTTCTTGACTATTTTTACTTCATGAGCAAGATAAAATGGGTCTTTTCACAACTCTAATAAAAAGTCTAGTGCAACATGTAAACTTCTCAGCCAAACATACTATAAAGTGTTCCAATATCTTA